>MKGJ01000214.1:12603-39743 GCA_002018255.1 Bretziella fagacearum | reverse complement strand
GAGGAATAGAATCTACTACAGCAACAGTGCATGACAAAGTTTTCACCTACACAACAGAGACCCACAATAAAGTTGTGCCCTAACTATATACTCCGACAATTGGCTTCCAATGAAGAGATAGGTGAGACATGAGATTTGTATTTCAGTATGAGCTTCATATGGCTCCAATTCACACAAAATCAGAATCAGATTGCCTCTGAAACACTTGTTGCTTGAGATCTATCTAAACGCTAAAGAAATTATACTCAAAAAAAAACGACTGCCTTCAAGATTCACAGTAGAGCCCAAATACCCCACCGTGTACAAATACAACTCCATGAACTTGTACTAGAACTTGACTTTGGTTGAATTTTCAACAAATGAATTTTGGCCCTATTGAGGACACTCTTTTCATTTAAAGAGGCTTCGATGCCCAACCCAGAGACTGATTACCACCATCAAACACCACAAAAGCAGCCTTGAGAGCGACGTCTCCAAAGATGTTGGTACCGATGCTGTCAGAGGACTGCATACCACCAAAGCAAGATGAAGAGCCAGTAGCAACAGGGGCAAAGTTCATGAATGAGCCAGGAATAGTGATCATGCTACCACCAACCTCAAATGAGAAGTCAGGAAGAGTGGTTGCGCAAGGGAAGACATAGCCGCCTTGCTCTTGGTCAAACGACGCGCCCTTGACCTTTCTGTAGTAGGCAGTGTTGACAGAATCGGGAAGCATAAGCAGAGTGGTACCAGTGTCAGCAATGCCGATGATCTTAGCAGTCTTGGTAGCACCGCCGCCAACGGCAAAGCCTTTGGAAGTGAATGTCCAGAAGCCCTTGGAGCTATCAACGGGTGTGTAGGCAATGGTTCCATTGTGGGCAGTATCATCAATGAAGCCAAAGTTGTACTTGCCGGGAGCATTGTGCTTGAGATCGGCAGTAAAGACTTGCTGAGTCAGGTTTGACGTAGCACTGTCAAAGAAAGTCTTTTGTTTTTTAGGCTTGACAGTGTTGATTGAGCTAAAGGCCAGACCCATAAGACCCGACAAAGCCTTCTCGCTAGTAAACTCGTCAGAGACCTTTGTAGCCGACTCAACGGCCTGGCTTTGGACAGTCATGCCGCCAACGCTGACAACATCCATAAAGACGTCACCAGATGACGAAGAGCCATCACCATAGCTAATTGACCAGCTGGAGCCCGTGAGCTTTTGAGCAGTGCTGGAGTTTCCGGGCTGGTACAGAGTTTGGCCGTTGACGTCGTTGGTGGCAGTTTCGGATGAGAAAACCCACAGATCGGAAGAGCCAGTATCGAAATCAAGCATGAGGGTTTGCGGCGGGGTACCAATCTGAACGGGAGTTAGGAATTCGCTGTCGGTCTTATCGACAGGATTGGTTGTGGCCGAACCCTGGGCACGCTTTTGGATCTTAGCAACAGCAGAGACCAGAGATTCTGGCATGGTGGCACCATACTTCTTGTAGGCACTGGCAAGAGCCAGGGGGCCATTGCGCTTGAAATTCTCATTGCGAACCTGTTTCACAGAGTATCCACCAGAGGTGGAAGCGGCAACGGGGGCGGCAGCGGGGACAGGAGCAGGGTAGGGAGCGGCCAGCGCAACCTGGGAAATGGCGAGAGACGCCAGGAGCAGGGAGTTGAGAGAAGGAGACATGGTGAGAAAAATGACGTGGAGTGAACGAAAGGATAGTTGGAAAGGGAAGAAAGAAAAAAAAAAAAAAAAAAAAAAAAAAGGATTTGTCAAAAATAGTATAAACAAGAAGAATATTAAGAATGTCGAGGAACTAGCCTACAAACAAAGAAAAGAAGAGAGAAAAAAAAAAAAGAAAAAAAAAAGAACATAAAAGAAGAAGTTGTTCAGAGACCAGATGTGAGAGCGAGCCTGGAAAGGAAAAGTTTGGAAATTAAGATTCACAAAGTCGGGAAGCCAAGCAGTCTTTATACAGGTTGTTAACTAGTTCCCAACTGAACCTCCATGTCATCTTGGCGGACCGATGCTTGGCTCCTGTCATACCCATCGTCCACTACTAGTGTGAGCGGCTCCCGAGCTTTCTGATGCAGCTCCATCAGGTAATTCACTGAGCATGCTACTTTTGTCATTCATAAAGCAACAAAGTTCATGTTCCGAGACCTTTCCTTGGCCATGTTCCTTGCAGACGGCTTAGTTTGCTACTGGCCCAAGTTTTGAAACTGGGGTTCGCACTTCTCCCTCGGACTGGCCTCTTGTTCTTACTAGACGGGAGTGACACTAGACCCGTATGTAAGTACAACTTCTACTGCTGCATTGGCAGGATTCTCTAATGCTGGCTTGCGTTGCCTCTCCAGTTCTCTGACAAGGACAGAAACATTGATTCGTCGCTCCTTTTTTCATACTAGCAAGACAGGTTTCTCTCGAAAATCATCCAATTACTCGCTGGTATAGGACATCTATAGCGTACCATCTTTTGCAATGAGATTACTAAAGGGGGTAGACTGCCAATGCAACGCAGGACGGAGAATGATTCAACAGCGTTCCCTCGTAGACAGGTGCTAAAGATGGGCTATCTTCACTGTCTTGGTAGCAGCATACATATGCAGGTATGTACCAGTAAGGCAGTGCCAAGGTCTTGGCCGTCCCTTGATGCTATATCTTTCTTTCACCGTTCGTTGAAAAGTTTGTCCCAGAGACTCCATCTAGCCAAGCTTTCCCAAAGGCGATCTCCCCATCTTCTACCAACTGGGCTTACCAATCTGGGTATACCAGGGTTTGCACCTTTCATGGCTAGCTCCCGTCTTGGCATGTCATACAGAATCAAGGGTTTTCATAGTCTTCAGCACATTAGGTGCCAGAATGCATGAGTTACACTAGAAGTTGCTTGTCTGTGTAATACGCCAGGCCAGCCACTTCCTAGACATCAATTCCCTGTATTAGTCTCTTATAACGAGTTGATGACTATCCCTTTAGTTCTAGCTCAAGCGGTCTGAAATTTGTCGACATGTCTCGGACTTCTCTATGAACTCCTCGTTAGATATATCCACTTGGGTTAGAAAATAGCCGTTGCTAATCAAATGATATAAAACCATGGGAAAGCAATTTTAGAAACAAGATCCGAGGTTTTGTTTTTTTTTTTTTTTTCCTTTTTTGTTCGCTCCTTCAGCATCCGCCAAAGAGTCACTGCACAGATATCCGGTTAGACCATCAATAGACGCTCGGTTCCTCAATGGCCATGAATAGTTCATGATTCTGGTTACAAGGAACAGAGAACCCTTTTCTGTTTCGAATGGATGTTCCAAGGTCTCCCTGACGCAAGTCCCAAACAATCAGTTCCCAGGGTGCACGTAATGCTCTTCTCTGCCACCCATACTTGTCTCACCAAAAAAAAAAAAAAACTTTACCAAACAGACCATATCATGAAATTCAGATGACATGCCCCTAATTAGGAGTCCTGATTACTTGCTCATTGACTTGTCATAGTGTGTATGTTCGTACACATGTGTCCATGTGACGTAACTCTAACGAGGGCTCAGTCCATTGTTGTTTCTTTGGCCTTGGTATGAGCGTGTGGTAGGGTTAGTTGGCCGTACAACCCTAATGCATGCACCATTGTAGATACGTATTATACGTGAGACTCGAACTACTGTGTCACAAAACATATTGGTGCTGCGGAAGTGTGCGGAATAAATCCAACAGCCTTGGCCAAAAGAAAAGGCTGAGCTGTTTTTTGTTCCTTTTGTTCTTCTCCAATTTGTTTGACTACTTTCTCATCCTGTTTATGCTAGTTTCTCATCATTTCAGCATTGCCTTTCTCATCTACATCAAACAACATCACCAATCACACAATATACAATAATCTACATTATTTTGATCACTCTTTGATATTTATTGTAAGTACTTGTATACAAAATGTATTACGGTTTTGAACATTATCATGTGGTGGCTGGTCGATCTGCCATAGCCCCCTACCCCAACAATGCATTCAGGCACTACTAACTCACATCCTAGACATGAGCCACAATGACCTGCAGTTCATCTTCGGGCCCGATCAACCATAACGGTGCTGGTAGTGCCGCCTCATCCATTGCAGAAAGCATCATCAAGCCCGATGGTGTCAAGTCAAAGTGCATTCAATGCGGCGACTACGAGTGTTGTTGCATCCCCTGCGTCATCATGCAAACTTGTGAAGGGTCTTGCGTTTCAAAAGACTATATCCACCACTCACTCAGTACTGCCACAGATTGAATGGTCAACACATGGGCGCAAGCGATATGGAGAGTTGTAAAGAGAAGTCTACCAAGTTTTTATGATATCATCAATATAGCCATCCCATTTGCTAGTAAACGCCACGCCGGTCCTTGAATACAAAATAGTTTTAAATGGTTTCCATGTTTCTACATTGGAGTGACTAGCAAATCAGCCTGCCGCCATACTTCAATGTCCCGGCGACGCATAAGCTCTTGATGTTCAGCTGTAGTGGCCGCTTGATGTCTGATTGCAGTCTCAACATTCGGCACCTCTATACTAGCCAGGCCATCTAGCACGCGTTTTGCCTTATCTACTTGTGCATTGATGGCTGTGGTTTCTGCTCTGATCTTGTCAAGACGGTCCTGCATCAACGAGATTGCTTGCTCGCGAGCTTGGTGAGGCCGGTATTCATTCAAGACATGATGAAAGTTGATGAACAGAGTGTTCATGTCATGAACCTTGTCGGCTGCATATGCAGGATCTAAACTCATCTGCCCCATGAGCTCCAGGAAATTGAGCAATATGGATTTCGCTAGACGTTTGAGCTCAAAAGCTCGATCTAGATGCTTGGCATCTTTAGAATCGCCCATGCCGTCTGGCGGGGAAACTAGTCGATTCATGCCTTGCTCTTCAAGAGTGGGGAGTTTGGCATCGAGCTTTGATATCATGTTAATGGAGACAATCCTCAATGTATGTGAAATAAAATGTCAAAAGACTCACAGTGTATAGATCTCCAAAAACTCGCCATTGACCATTACGTGGTTCAGCCGGCGGCTGTAGGTATATGAGATCGTGGGGTATATCATCAAGACGACGCGTGATAAATTTATTTTTTCCGCCGAGACTAGCGGTTGGTGTCTGTTGCCGGAGTTTCTTCAAGCGACTGGTATTATCGGGAGTGAAGGACTTCCAGAATGGAGGAGGATCCGGAAGTTGACCCGCAAGTGCCGTTCGTGAGTTTTGGTTCGGGTCTTGGTCAGCCATGACTGCTAAGACGTAGAGGCATGGGTTTCTTGATTGCGTTCTCTTTTTGGTATACAAACAGAATGCTAATAGATTAGAGGGATACTGTATCAGTGGGATAATGGGATTGTTGATTGATTTTTGATGACAAGCTGTGGTGACATCAAAAAAGTTCAGCCTCGCAACTTTCAACGAACAGGTTCAGCCTTGTGTGGGGCAAATCTGAGGATATAACGAGTGTGAGAAAATGACATGGAAAAATCACACACAAATAACGCCAGGTAGCCGGAAGCAGTGGGATGAATCAGATGAATAGAATGGAAGTCGTATATGATACATTATTGAAGTTGTATTCATTTTGATAGACCTCTGTTCCACCTTATACCTTCTAATTTATCTCCTATCACGTGATCCGAATAATGACTACATTAGGGTATGCTTCTGGTTCTGGGTTAAAATGCGATTCAAACTCGTTGGCGCGACTGGGCTCGTTGAAGGTCGCCCAAAGTTCTAATTGACCATTGAGACACTCTTGAATTTTTTTTTTCTTAATCTTTCTTTGAGATAGATCGGCAATGGCTGATGTTAGATCTTTACTTCGCCAGCAACAAGCTGCACGCCGCATCAACCATAGATTGGCAGTATACACAGATGGCGGAAAACTGAGCTGTGTTCTTTGTGATGAACTGATCAAGACCGAGTCCTTATGGGACACTCATCTTCGTAGCAAAGGACACCGCTCTCGAGTTCAACCCTCGACAATGACCAGACCACAATCCGGACAAAAACGACATCATCAGATCACGCCACAAACGAACAATGAAGCAATAGCCGATGACACTGAAGACATCAACATGGAACTTCAGTCACCTAAGAAAAGAGCCCGACCGGATGCTCTTGATATCGAGGCTGCATCATATTTCCAGACGGGCCAACAGTCAGCTACAACATGGGGAATGGCTTCCTCGGTGCCTCGACGGTTATCTGGTGCTCCTCCGCTGGGCGTAGAAATCACAATAGCCTCCCGTCCGGCCACACCTAGTAGATCAGGAATACCTAGCTCGAATTCGTCTACATTTGATACCACTCCAGCTCCTGCATCATCAGCAAATCCGGCATTTGAGAGCAGCGGCGTAGCGAAAACCGTACCGACGACCACTATCAATAATACCACCAACAAAGACACCCCCACACAACCTTTGGTAGCTGAAGATGAATGGGCCGCATTCGAAGCAGACATTGCAGCAACGACAGCTATTTACAATCATAGTACTATCTCGGCACCTGCCATGGCACAAGAAGATGTCCCGAACGCCGACGCTCAAAGAGATGATATAAGCAGTCATCAAAAGGAGCCTGCATCAAAACAAATACAAGAGGATCAAGAGGAAGCAACCCGTCAACTCGAGACTGAGTTCGAAGACATGGAGGCGCTTGAAGCTCAGGTTCGAATACTCAAGGAGAGACGAGAAGCATTACGAAAGCATACAGAATACCCAACCAAAGCTACCGAGATTGAGGTTCCCAAAGTAGAAGACCACATTGACGATGAAGATTCCAGCGAAGATGAGGACGAGGACTGGGCTGGCTTCCGTTTCAAGGGAACCATTAATTGATACCACCACCACTATTGTAGACTTGAGTTTTCTCTTCTCGAGATTGACTACATCTAGTATTAAGAAAAGATAAAAATGCATATTGAAATCCTAGATGACAATTGTCCATATGATCGATCTACCTGGTTATGTATCTGTAGATTGATGCAAGGCAGAGAGGACCAGCCAGCAGCCTATACAACTATTGAACAGTGAACCATCTCTTTAGCACTTGCTCGAGATGTTTGGATGAAAATGACTAGCCGAGATTTCCTCCCAGAAACGCTTCAGTCGCCAAACCCTCCCAACACCGGCTTTCTCTTCCCATATTTTCACCTTCTCAGCTTGGACACGGGCCTTGCCTGTCCAAACGGCACCAACCCATTGCCGAAGAACATCCTTTACCCGTTCTCGTTCAATGACTTGCTTCTTGGCAACAATAATAGGAGATAGATGCACTGGGCTAAGGCCTGGTACACATTCCTTTGGTATAAGGCTCCGTTCAACAAGTGCTTCCACAGATGGACGTGAAGCCAATCGTCTCGACAGGCGGATTGATGCCAATGACCTACCAAGGCGACGAGATACAACTGATGTGTTGGTCATGATGATGGACTTGGCCATTAGGTCTCGTAGGGTGGGCCTATACGGTGACGAGAGAAGAGGAGGTAGAATCTTTCGTACAGTACGTAGACGATATACCGTCAAGATGGGAGTCAGAGAAAGATGGCGTAACAAGTGGCAAGTCTATAGATCAATCAGTCAGTCGACACCCGGAAGGAGGGGATAAAAAGTCCTTGATTTAGAAACTCAAGCAGTTAAGCGAGTAAGATGTGTGTACATGGAATGCAAAGACAAAAAGCGTATGTTGTCTGACATGCCAAGGAAGTGGTGTCAGGCACGAACAACAAATAAAGCAGGATATCAAGCAAAACCTCATCAAAAAACCCAAGACTCTGCGTATCCAGTGCTAGACAACACGACAGTATCATCCAGGTGACCAGTCATTTTGTATTATTATTGAGTGCCAGGCCAACTTACCCTTGAAGCATTCAACAGGTCGTTGACATCAAGAAACTCCAATACACGATAGAGAACCTCATTTGGTAGTTCTTGCACACACACCCTTTGCCTACGTGTCTGCATCTGCACAGATTCCTGTTGCATATTCCCAAGGTACAACGCAGCAGCAGCCTCAATTCCGATGGTCTCAATCCCTCCACGCCACGGAGACTGATCAGCAGTTGGCTCAGTGGGGTGACATGGGTCCGCAGCTATATTGCCAGTCCTGTATGTGTCCTGAATGTCAACTGCATCCATGGTGGGGTTTAGGCAAGGCTTGCCATTACCCCCAATATCGCAGGACGCAGACAGAACTTCAACCGCATGGGCTGGAGAAGAAGATGGAACTTCCATGGAAAGTCGAGATAGCGGGGCATGGAGGGACGGGGAAGGCAATGGAGACGACATCATCTGATCACTGTCGTTATAATTCTCACCCCCCAGGGATTGGGCAGCAATATCATTGCCCGACTTGGGGTCACTTGGCGTAACCGCAGTGTCCGAATTTGAAGATGTGGGAGTTGTCATAATTCCTCCCTTTTTTTTTTTTTTTTAGGACGTAATCGAGCCAGTGAGAACAAAGTAAAGTAGTAGGTCTAATAAGGTCCGTTGAAAGTCTAAGAATAGAATGAATCAAACCAAAGGAATCCAATTGCTTCAAAGCATTCACTTGAGTCTTTTTATTTTTTTTTTTTTTTAGATGGCACCATCAAGCGCAATACAAATGCAAATGAAAGAGAACTACCCCTCGACAAGCAGGGCAAGAGAAAACTGGATGCTATAGGGCCAATATTTTGACTGGCAACATGACTACTACTAGGATAAAGTTAGTGTGGAACAATAAATAGGATGCGTGGGACCTTGGGGGGAAGATCCATAACGAGGCGATAAGCAACAAGACGAGACCGACAAAGGTAGGCAGTCAGATGGGTACTCGCACCGGTCGGCCGGCAGTTGACAACTTAGCCAACGGCAACACTGAATCTTGGCCAATGTGTGTCTGAGTCTGCCAGTACATTGCGGTGATTTTCACAGTGAATTTCCCAGCCTGGACATTTGTCAGATTTAACTAACGGACGGACAGTGGAGCATCCAAGCCAAGCGCCGGCACACGACCAATCCAGACATGGAATAAACGCATATGCAGGGACGACACAACAAGGCAATTTCACTCTTGATAGTTGCCACTCCAGTGATGATTGTGATAACTGTGATAAATGTGATAGCCTGTGACGACGTAGAAATGGCAGATCCGAAGCGAGTTTAGCCATCCATGGCTATGTGTTTCACGCGAGAGGGTGGGTGGGTGGTAGGCTCGGAAGCTGGAGCTAGAAAACAGGTCGCTGCAGCAGGGGCCGAATGGTCGGGAGAAAACAATAAAAAAAACAAAAAACAAAAATTGTCAAGGAAGACAACATTCAAGGCAAAAAAGCATGTTTTGTTGGTCACAGCCAGGGAGAATACAAACAACAGAGTAACCCTAACCTAAAGGAATACACTAGCCGTATGATCTGGCAGTTGGGTCACGAAAGCGGTCGCGCACGACTGCGGCACGATAGACAGAGAGAGAGAGGGGCGTGAAAGAGGGACATTAACAAAGACCCCAACAGACTACAGCCTTTTGTCGTAGATAATTGTACCCTCTAGAGAACATGACGAGTTGACTTGGGCCAAGTTAAGCTAGGCCTACGAGGCGAAGGTCACAGCTGGAGGCCATAGGGTAATGATGATATGGATAATGGAGGATTGAAGTTCACTACCTTTTAAGAAGAAGCGGCTTGATAAGGTCCCGCGATAGTCTGAATCGGAAACACAGAGGTCGAATCAAAGTAATATTTAGCAACGAAAAAAAACAAAGACAAATCGAGAAAATGTGGCTCAACAAGGCTGCGAACCCAAAATCGAGAAAAGGTGGCTCAACAAGGCTGCGAACCCAAAATCGAGTCCTCTTTTATCGACAGGTCGGTCGGGAAATGCGTCCGAGAAAATCCGTGGAGTACAGGCCTCAATCAGAGACCACAAAATGAGGTTGTTCTCGATGTTTTTTTTTTTTTTTTTTTTTTTTTTTACCTTTACAAGAAACTTAAAGTTGATACCTCTGGCTTTTCTGTGAAGTAACTTGAGGGGTTTAACCAAAACACAGTTGTGCTCTTCTTGAATTATTGCCTAAATATGCAATATCACTTTTAGGCATTACATTGCAACTCCAAGATTCCTTTTTTTTTTTATGGCCTTTCTAGTGGCCATGAAAAGAGAGGCCATGCCCCATGTTAGTACCTCTCACTTCCTTCAAAGTTTCATACACCAATGTGTCTACATCCCCGTTGGGGCCTTTGGCTAAATTTTGCACATATTCTTCTATAAGAACAAAACATGTCATGGCCCACATGCGGTAATAATGATGAAGTGGATGGCAAGATTACACATCTTAGCAAGCTCTCTAAAACCAAATGTGATTTAGTATGATATCATTCTCACCCAAATGTTGTTCTTTCTGGTTCTGCTATCTGGTATGCATGCCCAAGTCCACTTTCCCAGAGAGAGAATCCAGCTACATTTATTGTTTGCGACCTGGCATCAGCATCCAAGGGTATCCTTGTAGGTACATACGTTCTTGGTAACACCATAATACGGCTCTGGTTAGTATGCAATCGCATACTGCCACTTAAGAGACAAAATTCATACCTGAGCAATGACGCTCTCTCTCTCTCTCCCTCTCTCTCTCTCTCTCTCTCTCTTTCTCTCTCTCTCTTGGCCAGGGCCCTCTATATGCGATAAAAATACCAAGATCTTACATGTCATTATATACGCAATCAGATAATAGTAACAGGACTACCATTGGTTTAATTGTGTGAGTATATAGTAGTGGAATAATAAAATTCATCAAATAATCAAATAGGCAAGTACGTTACGAGTTTGTACAACGCAGATAACCCCGCGCTCGAAGCTGATTGGTGAACTAAGTACCCAACTGACAACTGTGATTGGCTAGTAAACCCGTTCCATCTCCAGGATTCCATACTAGTATGTACATGGGACTGAGATTAACGAGGAGACATCATCATCATATATAAGAGATGGTTATATTTGTCGCAACAAAAACGTCGAATAATTCTGAAAAAAATGCGGGACAGAATCTGATTTTTCTGAACTATAATATGCCAAGTTATTCACCATCATCTCATAGTCCGTCTATATGACTAGTAATTTACAATTCAAGGTGAGCTATATCCTGGAGTGCGCTGGAACTTGATTGTGAGTTTATTAATAGAAAGAGCAGGACACTTGATTCTGCCACGATGAGCCTGAGTTGCTGATTCATTATTAATATTACCTATTATGATTTATAAATATCCTGATCCTTGAGTATCGTGTTTTGGGTGTCTATAGTTTGAGGTGCTGCTGGGAAAAATCTACACTTGTTTGTATGGCGCAGAAATTATTTTAATCCCCAAAATGTACTGACGCTACACATTGTTTACATTTACTTCGACCTCTTACTACTAACCCTTGTGATAGAGACCCTACTAGGGTATTGAGGTAAGGCATCTGAGTGACAACTTCATGATGGCGTGGTTGAATGGTATCTAGTACCTCTCTTGGTTCATCTAAATTTAGCCCTCACACATGGCATTAGTTATTATTCTTCATTGCCTCCAATACAAGTTCAACAATGTCTGTTTACATATGATTGAGCTCAATAGAGGCTACCAGAACACCTACCCCAAACTTTACGTTTACTTGGAAACATGTCAAAGATTTGATGGAAAATGATGTAGGCATCGAATAGCCCCCATGGCAAATTTTGGGTTGGCTCATTTGAGCCTGCCACGTCAGATATTGCAACTAGGGTGGTAATCTCCTCTACTTGACATTGTGAAAGAGGAAAACATGTCATGTATTAGCCATACTATACCGAAGCCCTCTATGAGTTGATATAAAAAGGTGGACACGATGTAATGATCTCATTCTTTTTGTATCGTGTTAAAACATGGCATGCTTCAGCTGTATGGTCATATAGAAAAAATTCTGAGTATTCTAAATCTACTAAATCCAGTCATGCCAATACACTGAAAGATAAGTCTCACATATCATTAGTTGACTACATAATTCTAACATAATGTGCTATACAATGCACAAATGCCTCCTTGCATGCATATTGCCAGACTGGTTGGTATGATAAGAGGATGTGAGCCTATTGGGAAAGTGTAAGCAGGGAGGGGATCGACTGAAGCTAACATTTGTGTCTGTCCGAAGCATCATAAGGGTTCAAACCTAGCCAAGCAAGTCTCATTATTATCATTTATGTACACATGTACCGATTTATGTCGACTAGATGTTATCGTTCTATGATTATTTGACTACCCATATCAATAGATACCACACAAAGCCATCGAATATGGTAGTCCTCTCAAACTCTTTATGGTTTTGCAGCACCTCGACATGACTGATTGATACGTTGGCTCTTTGACTAGTTTCCATAATTTGTCAAAGTTTCGTCGTGCATAACTCATAAATCCAAAGTAAACAAAACATGTGAACGACACTAGGGTAAGTCTAATAAACATTGAAATATGGCATCAAGTATTGTGTTTACATGCATGTATATCAACATCCATAACTTTGAGCCTAAAAACAACATTCAAATATATAAGTAGATCCACTATGGCAGGCTCCTGTTTGAAGTCCTCACGAACCCCTGTTTTTCACCGAGAATTTAGTCATTTGTGCATATGGATGGGGGGGGGCTAGGTCGGAGTGTAAGGCCGTTTCGGTTCTTAGGGTTCTGCAGGACAGTTGACTGCAACCCTTTATGTGCAGGTTTAGTTAGGTTTCTGGATAGAAACACCCCCCCCCCCCCCCAAACCGATATCTAGAACCCTACTACATTATGAATAATAGCCAGCCGTTGTGAAAAATGTTAACATTAAACCTATGCAATTAGAATCTTGTTCTATGACTTCTTAGAGACATAGTTATCTTGTCAAGGCCACCTTGTGTAATGCCAGTATTTAGCATTATCACTGTGAGACATACCATACTGGTGATGTATTATCTAGAATATAATTCAATGAACTAAATTAGAGTGCGAAAGATGTTTATTGAGGCCATAAGTACTATTGATACTCTTATCAATTCAAGAGAAATGAACCGCTGTCTTGCTTGTGACCATAATCAAGACATTTTCCATAATACTTGGAGATTGGAACTATAAGATGCCATCGTAGGTTATACCGGGTTTCTGCTAGTAGGTCTTGAAATGCCTTGCCCTAAGTTCATGTTGTGGTTATTACCGGTGGGGGGTAGGGGATCTGCTTCATCTAGTCCATGATATCGATATATAATGCGTTTGTTTCATAAAAGTAGTCACCTTTTCAGCTCAGTAGCCTTGGGAGGACAGCAAAAATGGCGCCCAACTGGAACTCTGAGCTCCGTTACCAGGTGGAATAGGATGATGGGGTGGCCGGCAGAAGCGGCCGCTAAACTTTTGACTAGAAAGATTCATATGCGGAACTACACACACCGAGTCTAGTCTAGTAAACTTCAAGGTCATACGGCACGGGCGTGTGTATGAAGATCGGGTACTCATATGTTCTAGAAACACCAGGGCCAGCTGGCAGCGACGTATACTGTGTGACAACAACAGGTCGGGGTGTAGACAGTCTACCATTCCAAGAATGCTAGGCCACATATACTCTCTGTTGTAATATGCAGGTGTAAGTAGCCAGTTGCTGTTCTTGGCCCAAGTAAGCTTTTGTGTGTATAGAGTACCTCAAGAACAGCAGATTCGGCTGGGCAGAAAGCTAAAGTTAAAGTAATTGATGAAAAAGCTCGGCATAAAACCAAAGTAGATCTGCCCGGGGGGCTTTCCCAAGGCTATACTACTACTTTCGACAAAGATATAAGACTGTCAGGTAGCCTCATAGTTCTCCTTAGTCCTAGCTTTGAATCACCACATCCTTTCTTAGGCATATGAGCTTCACAAGATACTTTGCAATACCTTTGATTTGGCCCCTTTCTTCCTAGATACAAACATCATTCTGATATCTTGTGTCATACTGCTCAGTGAGAACGTTGAACATCATCCCTAGTGCTCTGTCTTCTGCACCAAGCCTGCTACTATTGACTCCGCATCACAATTACATCAATCACACGTGGCCAGTCATCTCATTAGATTCTCGAAAAAATACCCCAACACGTGGCTACTATAAGAGCGATGAAATACTGACTCCGGGAATTCCGAGAACTATTGGACTTAGATTCAACACAAAACCTCCTGTATCTTGGTGATACAATTCCTGAAACCACTGTGCAGCCTAATATTGCCCTTGAAATCTTGTACAGCACAAACTCGACGCAGCTTAATACAAACTGCCAGGTAAGTGCAAGCACCGATATTCCATTGGATTCTGAGCCACGTGGGGAAGTTTGAATGATCTTGTTGTTCTGGACACAGCATTAGTCTAAAAGTGAGTCTAGAAATGGTATACATTGTAGATTATGGGGATCTACTGTCTTATCATGAGCCAGCCAGTTGGTTGGAGATGCACAGCACAAATGTTTAGCCCGACGGGTTCAACAGGTAACAACTAACAAATATATGTACTAATGAGTACCGCCAATCTCTATACAGGCCGTTCCTAGATTCGTACGATTGCCTCTGGAAACATCGAGCCCATCTCGACAATTTCTCTGGTTGGAAAGCGTTTATACCAACTCACGATTTGCCACTTCATATCAATATTTTCTTGCAACACAAGTCCAGTGCCAGTATTATACTTTGAAACCCGAATCCGAATGTGCCACTACGACCAAATCCTATGGAGTTGCGGCTTCTGGCGGTGGGAGAAGTTCCGCCAGCGCTGTCCTGCCGAAACGCGAACCGGTGAAACCTGTGGCATGAAGCTAGTTTTCGAGACACAGTACCGAGATACCTCTTGTCCTCTCTGCCAGAATATCGCAAAGAAAGAACGTCGACTCTCCAAGATGATTACAGATATCAATCGGTGGCGAAAGGAAGGCAACAAGCCTGCTACTGTCGACAAGACCAGCCAGGAATATTGCCATGTGTATACTGAATGGCTCAGCATGATTCTAGACCACAACACCAAAACGAATCCTGCACTCGACAAGCCCCTCATGGTTCCGTCTCCACTACACAAGATGCCTGAACCACAAGAACTGCAGATTTACTTTCCTTGGAAGGTTCCTAGTGTTTGAATACATCACACCCATACGGGTATGTTGCCTCCCCATCACGGCGATACAATCCTACATGGAAAAGACATTCTAACTGCTGAGTCAGATCAGCCCTTGTCAATGCTTAAAAGATAGCAGGAGCAGTCCGCGCAAGATAGACACAGGATCTCTTTGTGGTTTCCCCGCAAATGTTGACAAAGAACAGCAGAAAACTCACCCTAAAGATTGTACATAAAGGAGACCATTATATAGGATAGTTAGACGCTACTCTCCGTTCTGCGAAAGCCACTATGGCCCTATTCTGCCTTGGTTACTTTACCAAAGGTCCACTTTGGATCACAGAGTGCCTTTTGATGGAGGAGCACAGTACATACGAGTACGTATGAAATGGTCCGAGATCGAGTTTGTATAATGATATATTACATATGTTCATTGTTACTTTAATTCACCAACAGTTTTCAAAATAATTGAGCATTAGGGTCTATAGAAACTAGGAAGAGATACCATTCTGTTAGGCCTTCATCATGTCTCGCCTCTTGCGTCTGGTGTCTCGCTTTACAGGATAACCAAATGGAATGCTTATCCTGACTGTGCCTCGATATCTGTATCGACCCAAGTCGACAATAGCCGCAAATTTATATGTGTGTATTTACCCGCAAAGCAGTTGTTCAGCTAGATGGAATTACCATCAACATCAAGCCTAAACATCTGCTAAATGGAGCCTGTTGATCAACACAAGGTGATTAGATCAGTTATTGAAAATCACATGGTGTACATATGTATGTATGTATGAACATGGCCCAGCTGCCGGTACTCAATGGGTTAGTGCATGAGGGCGGTTGGGGATGGGTAGTGCTGTGCTTGAGGAATGTTCATAATGGAAAACCTTCTCATGTAGCAAGGAGCAAAAGCAAGTCAACACATGTACAGAAGACGAAAAAAAAGTGTCCATTTGAAATAATAATAAAATCAAGCAATCAAGATCTTGGATCGAGGTATATTACAATGTCTTCCATATCAGCTACTTCATAGCTGCAGCTGCATCGGCAAAGGTACCAACAAGTGCCCGGTCTGTGGTTCCTTTTGGTTCCCGGACAGTTCCCAATTCTACGGGTCCTTCGTCAACTGTCACGGTTTCAATAGTAATCGCTTCAACAGCTTGCTTATTGTCGGCAATTCTTGACAGAAGAGTTTGGTAACGCATCAGGCGGTCGTGTTGTCCGGCATAAGCAAAAGGAGTAGGGACTGGGCGTGGATTGTCGCCGATTTCATAGACGTCAACCATGTTACTGAACGAATGTTAGAATACTAGACACAACAACATAGCCACTATCAACTCACTCAGTAGTTTTAGCAACCATACGTTGCAACGCCTCTGCTTCTTGGCGGGCTTCCGTTCCATCTTCTACTAAAAGTCCCGGATCCCCCAGACTGCCATATTGCCCAGCGATAGTCTCATCGCCGTTTAGTAAACGTTGTTCTTCATCCTATAAAAATTCAAATAGTTTAGCAGTGGTCCCATATAACACGGTACAATTGGATAGCCTACCTCTTCATAGTCATCACGTCGACCTCCTCCTAGACATGAGCAGACAGCACCCATGACTGCCGGTCTGTCGGTATGAGTGGCGAACAATTAAAGTCGGATTATGAAAACCATTCCAACGTGATTCTTTTAGTGGTATAGCGGTCAAAATTTGGTGTAAAAAAAGAGTTCCGGGTACTTGAGATAGTAATAGTCTTGGGCGAAGATGATGACTGTAGCGATGGTCTGGTGAAGTCGGCAGAAATCTAGTAAAAGGATTGGCTTGAGCAAAGGGGGGTTATATAAAATCGGCAAAAAAGAAAAAAAACGGTAAAATTAAAGAGCGTAAGAAACGAAATGTTGCCAGAGGTAAAACGGTTTTAGAGTAAGGAGCAATGATGGCTCAAATATCGACAGAAGCTTTGCGATTTGGATCGCGATCACAGTCCAACTTCACTAATTGCGACAACCCAAGGCTGGCCCGAGCCACGTGATTTGGTCACGTGATGTGTGACCATAGTTTTGGCGCCAACAAAATAATTAGCGCGTAGTTAATTTAACCCTTGTTTCTTAAAACCCCAGTTGGAAAGACAATCCAATGTCGCACCAAACTCCATGATGTTCGACCATGGCGTGAATTGAAAATCATTTCCTCGATAGTTTAATGCTAGACTTTTACATCTTCAAATATTGCAATATATAATATATATTGCAATATTTTGTTTTATTTAGGAATTCAGAAGCCTTTGAGTGAGTCACTAATGCTGTTAGACGAACTAAGATAATAAGATACGACTATCACCATATCCTCTTTGCTATCATTTCGTATCGCGAAACTCCCATAAAGTCACCCTTTGTTCCCTTCCCGCGCTTTGCTCCTTCTGTGGGATCACGGTTTACCCATCGCTTCTTATCTTCGGTAACTTCAACCATGCCAAAACCTCCGACTCGCTTACTTCCAACATCCCAATCATCGTGCTTTCTATCGCCACGTTTAGTAGCCTCGTCATGGGCAAGCATCTTGGCATACCGTGAACGCGAACAGTGCAATAGGGCCATGCCTAAAAGCAGCTTCAAGATCAATGCGACCAAAAAGACTATGAAGAAAACAACCAACATCGTAAGGAGAGCGATAGCATCATCCGAACTCCAAGCGAACCAACCTCTGTCCAAGTCCCGCTCAATATCGACGCGCTCGCCATTGTAATCACCATGAACACTTCTCCCTAAAGAGTCTCGAATTAAAGTATCGAACTTGTTAAAAGCTTCCACAATTGCTGGAGATGGTGTAGCAGATTCTTGTCTTAATGCGGTTTGAGTAGAGGCAGGCAATGGAGGTGCAAGATGTGTTGACAGGAACATATGATATGTCTGAATTGAGGCCCGGATAAACAGACAGGACAGAGGAATTGTTGCAAGTCCGACACGACGCGTTAAAGACGGAGTGACAAAGGCCTATAATGACTTGTTAATAACATTCTGCTTTGCAGCAAAAAGAAAAAGTAAACGTACATCGGTATAGTAGTCCTTGCAAAGAATATCCAAAATTCGGCTATAAAACCCAGGTTTAATGCTGTTGAACCTCCCAACATAAGCATGCTTGACACCATCCACAAAAACCTCGCTTGCGACGACAATTAAGAACGGACTTAGTACCTCGCCACTCAGTAGCCAACTGGGCAAAACTGTAAAAGCATGTGGAAGGATGCTTTTGCTATGAATGGGCATGGCATCACCGCCACTTCCCCCCGATGGCACAGATAGTCCGCCCATTTCCACCACATTTCGAAGGCCGATAATTCCAAGCATCACCAGTAACTGAAAACGCTCAACAATGTCAGCGCATGTCAACTGGAATAGATTATCTTTCTCGAAACGCTTAAAGACAGTACTCTTGACCTCCACGAACTGGTTGCTCATGAGCAGGGTCAAAAGGGCATTTGAGTATGAGTTAACCGCTACATTCAACGTAATGGTGTGGAAATAGAGTGTAACGGCATGCGCTACCGTGTAAAACAGCGCAAGGAAAAACATGCCAAGAGGCATCAAAACTTTCGACCTTCCTTGGGCGTTCCTAGATAGTGTCTCTGATGAAAAAAGGCACTCCAGAATATCCTGTCCTACAGCACTCAACAGCTTGTCACCCACTTCGAGGATGTTGAAAATAACGTAGAGTTTGATATCACTCTGTCCTCGGATAAAATGGTACATGCGACTACCATCCATGTTCATCATGGCTATGCAGCTGAAGAGTACGACTGCGCCTTGAAGAAGGTCGGCCTTGTGGAACGATGACAAAGCAGATGGGACTGACTTTGTGCGTCTATGTCGAAATGCGGCATGGGTAGCGCGAGGTCTGCGATTATTCAGATGGGAAATCCGGTGCAGGAGATTGGAATGCGCCGGATTAAAAGGTGGTTCGGTAGTCGATGACCCCACCCCACGTCGTGATCTAATACCACCGTGCAAAGATTCTTCTCGTTCACGCTCTTTTTCTCTCTCTCTATCCTTTTCTCTGTCTTCTTTGCTCCTTCGAGCTCGTTTCCACAACCTGCCAAGTCCATACCACACAAAACCCACGATCCATCGTGTCTCCCTGACTACAACATACGCCCACCATTGAACCAAGACCCAAAGTGCCGCTACAAATCTCATTGGCAGGATAGTAAAAGTGTAAAGCCAAGCGTCGAGGCAAGCCAATACTCCAAATATCAGTGTCCGCTCTAGGTACGGCGGAAGTAACAGCATATTCTTGAGTCTGTCAAACTTGACGGCCATACTCTCATATGGTTCATCACATGTTGATGGCCGGTATATGTACACAGAAGAAGGTTTCGCGGCTGTAAGCTCAAGTTCAAGATGTGCAGGAAATGACATTGGGGGCAATGGCAATCGTGGAATATCAAGCTCGTGATTCTCATCACGATCTTTTATTTTCGCAGTTTCTGGAATGATGAAAGCAGTCGGATTTATAACAGCGCTTCGCGGTCTATGAGGAAATTTGACCGTCTCAGAATCTCGCAGATCCAAAGGTGGTAATTGTAGAGCAGCGATTCGATGCCTATCACGTCCGGAAATGTCGCGGGTAGTATACGATGCATTAGATGCTCGACGAGGCGGTGGAGATTGCTTGCGCCTACTAATTGGTGGGGAGCTCATGTTACGCAAAGCTCGTCTAGGTAGATGAGCTCGAGTATGAAAAGTAGTCGCGCCATCGAATCCATGGGCTGGTATTTCCCCTAGTCTAGAAGACAGGCGGGGTTCTATTGCAGATTCTACGTCTTTAGACAAGGGAGACTGTGGTTCCAGCATGGCCTGCTTCAATATTTGCAAGTCAAGGGCCGAGAGACGCTTCGGATGGTGGTTCTGAACGCTATGAATAGGCAATGCATCTGGGGGTGGTGTAATAGAGTGTGCATGGAAGCCAGACGCAAGTACGCCTGAGTCGGTACTTCTGGAAGATCCAAGGGCTTTGTCCGGTGATCTTTCTCGTCGCTTATAGAGAGGCGGGGTCTCCAGTATGGTTTCCGTAGATACAGGAGTAAGAATGGGTACAGATACAGAAGCTGGTGGTGATGGAATTTCCGGATTTCCTGGAGATGTAGATAAACTATCTGATGGTACCGCAATAGTATATCGGGATAGATGATTATGTTCTTCCCTTGTTGTCTCCAACTCGTGCGACATGCGATCATTTTCGAGTGCTGCATCAGGGGAAGACGAATCACGAGTGATTGATGAGATGGAATCCCTAGCAAGTTGTATATTTGCATCGCCTTCACAAACATTGTTGGTTTGGTAATCATGACCAGGCATGCTGGGTGGTTGAGTTGGCTTTGTTGGGGTAGGAATTTGAATCTCGATAGTCGGAAAGGACTCTATTGTTCCTTGTGGAGTAGGGGAGGCATTGTCGCAATCGTACGCTTGGTCATGATGCGGTCGGGTGTCGCAAGCTTCGCGATCCATCGAGTGTCAAGAAGAAATTTGGTAGTCCGTGTAATCACGAGAGAAAACAACAATCACTTCGAGTCAGACCGCAAACAGATATTAGACGATCGCGGCATTGAAGATTATCAAAGTCCACAAAGACTAGGTCTCAATGGTGCGCAGAGTAGACAAGGCTAGGACGGCATTTGGGCCAAGCACCTGCTGTGGTTCAATATGAGATTGAAAATAAAACAGCAGGAAAATAATGGTTGCAATGAAGAAGATAGAATTCTCAAGAGAAGCTTCAATGGTATAGTTTTTTAACCTTAGCAGCTAATAGTAAAATGAAACATAGTTTTTTGTTCTTGAATCACATCACTGTTTTAACTAGTTCACTTTGTCGGGATCTAAACCCTTCAGGTATATACTTCTAACCCTACTCATGATACTTGCCCTATTTTATGTGAATATCAACATAGCCCATATTGAGCCTGAGATTACCCGAGACATAATATTTCACTCAAAAAAAAAAAGGAACACAAAACATAACATCATAAAATACAACAATAACGATAACATTTTCACTAAAAAGTAAGATAAATCCCGGAACTGACTCTATGTGATTGGACAACTACCTGCATAGGTATATCCCTAACCTTCTATCAATGTCAATCTTGTTAGATGATATTCTAACTTCTCTAATTCATAAGACAAGGGGCACTGACTTCCTCTACCTAATACAAGGACTACTGTGAATAAGAATTTTGAGTTGGATGTCTCAGGTGCTGGAATATAGTCTCTGGTGAAGTTCACATGAGTTGCGTAGGTAACGAATTAGTTTGCCTTGGTCATCATTAACCGGAACTTACTTTCTTTCTTGCAAAGGATATACAACGCTTGGTAATTTTTACGCAATTAGATTTAGTCGGTCTGATGGTGTAGTTGGTTATCACGTTTGTCTAACACTAGCTAAAGTGGCTAGGACACAAAAGGTCGGCGGTTCAAGTCCGCCTCAGATCAAAATTTTGCTGGTCTATCAACACCAGACACATGCCTTTTTACTTCGAAGATACAATGTACAAGATCTGACAACACAAAAGACTAGTAGATAGATAAAATAAATAGGTGAATATGAACATCAAGTAATCAACTCTTGACCAGAAATATATAAGACCAAACGCCCAACTCCGTAGTCATCGACAACGGTCGAAATGTCAGATGCATTAAACCCCCCAGTAACATGTCATCACTGTCGCCCCTGGTGTGGTGTCCGCCTCATTTCCAACATCCGACTGAGATGGCCGAGATCACTCCTTGTACGTGCATCCGCTGTAAATACTTCCTTGACCACTTCCCATTCCCGCCGACTCATTTGCCACGCCTGTGGGAGCAAGAACTTCATTGTTGGCTCTTTCAAAAAAGAACCCACGATTTCATGAGCTAAACGCTCACCTTCGGCTTGCTTCATGCGTCGGTCATGCTCAGTAGGGGCGGGTTGGATTGGAAGCGTTGTTGTACGTGCACCGGGCGTCGGAGAGGCTTGAATACCCGATGTCTTATTATGCGCAGGAGATGTTGCTGCGGCGCTGTTGCGCGGTCTAGATTCATCGCGGTAAACGAAAACCACGAGAAGAAGAGGTTCCTTGCGTTCAGTTGGTAAAAGGTTGTCTTGGAAGTTCAACATAAATTCCGGAAGATCCTGATGAGGAATAACAGGAACCAGATATGTATCGCGAACGTTTTGCACCCCTTTGTCGCTGACAACACCATACCGACCTTTGCTCACGAAATACTGCACTGCTGAATTGAATTCCTTGCGGTAGCGATCGGCAGCCGGTGTGACAGACGTCACGACTATATCAGTGAAGTCATTGTAACGAAGACCACACAGATACTCGATGGCCTTTTGTTGATCTATACGGCCGGCAATTTCAAGACTGTGGGGGAAAAGCTCAGTCCATGGCAGCCCTTGGGTAGCTTGTAAGTTGCAGCCCCCGGCAAAAGAAGCACGCACCCGGATGTTGGCTGTATTGCTCATGGTCAATGGGCCATCCCAAACGGTTGAAGGGTCGCGGGGATAGTCATCGGGTGAAGGTCCGAGAGATTTGTGGATCGGAGATGGTGATTGGCTCGAGTGTTCTTTCTTAATGACCACTGGTGATGCGGGCTGACGGGGAGATACCGTTGTACCACCCGCAATGGGTATCTCCTCTTCTGCATCAACATACAAATCCTCAACCAAATCACCTCCTCGGCTAATTTTGCGGGGTCTGGGAGTAGCATTATCTGTAAGAGTAGCTTGTTTATCGGCCCGCGCCTTCATTTGCGCATTCTCCCTCTGTAGCTCACGCGACGCCATTTCATCTGTGGTCATGATGGCAAGCATGTTGGGGAACAAAACGCCTTGAAAGACACGCAAGATGAGATCTTCATTAGATTTGAGATTGAATGCCAAAGTACGACATTGTTGGGCGTATTCCTTGGGACCAGCATGGCTATCGAATACAGCCCGTTCGATTTCTAGACCAAGTCTTTCCGAGGTTGATTCAACAGTGGCACCGGGAGTAAGCTCAATCATCCCCCTCTTCATGACGGAGTTAATGATATGGGAAAGTGATTTCATAAGTACTTTCACGGTACCCTGTCTCCCATCGGGAAGAGCACCAATATGGGTGGCGAGATCAGTGGGGGGAGTATATTTGGGGGCATGGTGCCGCGGCTCGGGATGAGACTGAGAGACTTTGCGAAGTTTCTGATGGCCGACCTAGACAACAGGTTAGAAAGGGTTTTTGGTAACAATCAAGGTTTTAAAAACTTACCCTCTCTCCCGATGGTGAATCCCCACGAATCTTACGCTTTCCAGTTGTAGCAGCTTTTATAGTAGATTCTCTTCTAGAACCATCCTGGCGCGATTCCGGGCTTTTAGAGCGACCGGCGGTCTCATCACGAGAATCACCATTCTTCTTCCCTCGACCTCGCTTGGTCTTACGCCTTTTCTTTTCGGCCTCCTCCTCCTCATGATTGTGTCTTCGTTCCTCCCAAAGATTGTTCCCAGCTTCAAGAGCATCTAAGAGTTCCTTGTGATCTTCAGGCGCGCATTCTTCGCAATAGTAGTTCTTTGGCAAATCTTCGGTGAATACACTCATGCCCATGCAAACATTATGCTGCCAGACACCGCATTTGTCGCATGCGATCCAGGGTTCTGACTCGTCAGTAGATTGCTCAGTCGCACCGCAGACACAACGAATTATCTCTTCGGGTTCTTCTGATTCCTTCTTCTTCACGCCACGCTTTCCTTGTCGCTTCCTGGGTTCTGGGGCTACATCGAGTTGATCTAGCGCTTTATGCTGACCTTTGGTGGCACGAACAGAGCGACGGGGTTCTGCTTCTAGGGGAATGTTGTTAGATACATCGTTCATGTTCAGCAGGTACACATTACTCGGCGGTTGGGAGAAAATGGGTTGTAAAAGGTTATATGGCTCGCTACCAGAGAGTATAGCACCATTACAAACAGACAAAGGATACGCCGCGCTTACCGGACATAGTTCGTAGCTAATATTCGTTGCAGGCAAAGACTGTGAGCGTGATGACCGAGCCGATCCTGATTATTGGGGTATTTTGACCCAAGAAAATCTTTAGCCAAAGTTGCAAGATGGGTAATGTGAAAACGTGCGACTAGTGAGGTTGAGTATGATGCGATCTCCGCCGCGGCGCAAAACAATAGCTGGTAGAACGAGGTAGATGAAACAAAGTGCACCCTGTCAAATTCTTGATTTCCCGTCGTAATTTAAGCAGCAGCAGTACGACGTTTAATGGGTGATGGTGACAAGCCAGATTAATTCTGAATTGATAGTCGCAACTCGCGCGTAGGGAGGGAGATTCTTCGCTCTAGTTATACGATAGTTGACAAGGTAAGAAAAGTTATTGGAGAAGTCGGCGTGCGCAGGTTCGCACAATTATTAACGTCCAAAAAAAAAACGTGGAAAAGGTCATGCAGGATTATTATAACCAATCGAAGCAAGCAAGGAAGTGAAATTCAGGTTTACAGAGTGCGACAAGGCTGCGATATTTTTGGAGTTCAAGGCTGTGTGTTGCAAGTACCGAAATCCCAAAGCTATGCGCCAGGTCTTAACCCCGACATAACCCTGTTTTCTTCGATCGTCATAAACCAGGGGCCAATGGAGACTGATGGCGGGGTCTACTTGTCGGTTTAATACCGGCTAAACCATCCCATATTGATTTGACGCGGCAAATGCTTGCCTGGAATTTGGTGGGTTGGTTTAGTGCTAGCTACAGCAAGCAGACTACCGAATTGAGTGAGAGCTTCATGGGTGACATACGTCGATAGCTCTTGCCTTACATCTAGATCCCCAGACCTATGATAATTATTTCGCAGAACTTTCAATCTCCCACGGCCTTGTCACAACTTGTCATTCCCTCCTAACTACTCAAAAACCAAATCAAAAGCCAATCTACATCATGGCCAGACGTTACGATTCCCGGGTACGTTGGTTTAGTCTTTAATGTTCTTCGTGCTATGGTCATTCACTAATTACCAATTGCTTCGCAGACTACCATCTTCTCTCCCGAGGGTCGTTTGTACCAGGTTGAATATGCTCTAGAGGCTATCTCTCATGCTGGAACTGCCATTGGCATCCTTGCCAAGGACGGAATTGTCCTTGCCGCTGAGCGGAAAGTCACTTCAAAGTTGTTGGAGCAGGATACCTCCGCTGAGAAGCTGTATATCCTCAATGAGTAAACATTCACTTTTCACCCTTCAGTGCACGACATAGTTTACATACTAATGCTTTCTCTTTCTCATCATTAGTAATATGATCTGTGCCGTTGCCGGCATGACTGCCGATGCCAATATTCTCATCACCTACGCCCGTCAAGCCGCTCAAAGATACCTTCTTACCTACAACGAGGACATCCCCTGCGAACAACTTGTCCGTCGCCTGTGCGATCTCAAGCAGGGCTACACACAACACGGTGGTTTACGTCCATTCGGTGTTTCCTTTATCTACGCTGGTTGGGATCCCAAACGCCAATTCCAGCTTTACCACAGCAATCCGTCTGGTAACTATGGTGGGTGGAAGGCTACCAGCGCTGGTGCCAATCATGCCAGTGCTCAAAGTTTGCTGAAGCAAGACTACAAGGAGGATTGCACCCTGAAGGAGGCATGCGCCGTTGCCGTGAAGGTTCTGAGCAAGACTATGGACTCAACAAAGCTTAGCAGTGTGAAGAGTAAGTGCAGATTGAGCCTTTCCATAGGTTACGTTAAAGCCGCAACCAAGTACTAACTAGTGAAATAATAGTCGAGTTCGCGACGGTGGGACAGACGGAAGATGGAAAGATATACCATAAACTGTGGAGCGCAGATGAGATTACGTCTTTGCTCAAGGAGCATGGTCTTGCCAAGGAAGAATCGTCAGATGACAACTAGAGATGGGACCCTATGGAGGATAAGAACAGTAACTGGCATGTATAAATTTTTGTCTCTCCCAACTTGAGACAGTAATGATGATGAAATTTCAAATATTTCCAGATGTGATGCTGTATTCATATATGCACATGTCTATGTACATAATTACTTGATACTCCCGAATTCATATACTTATGTACCTACATACATACTATACCTTTGCAAGTATATATGTATCTATGTGCATGAGTTCTAAAAACAAGGCCGAACCTCCCATGAAGCATTATAAACCTCAAGGTAAAATTGTCTATTGTCCGTCAGCCAAATCCTTCTTCATGCTACGGTAATGCTAGTCAACTCTGTTGTTCTTACATTTCCAATGCCCTGGGACAGTGCTTCTTCATCTCCTATGCGCTGGAACTCGTCTCGGGCATTGTTCTCCCCGGATCGTGGATAAGGTTCATCACACTCAATCTCAGTCAAGCACGGGAAATGTCTGCGATAGCTCCAATACGCAATAGTCCAACCCAGTAGAGATCCAACTGAAACATCCCAGACATCATGTCTATAATCTTCACACCGACTAATGGCAATGAGAAGAGCTCCCACGACCGGACACATGCAAATCAGGGTTTTCCAGAGATTCCTCCGGCCGTGGGATGTAAACACGTGTAATTGTCCAGAGAGCCAAAAGGTAAGATACCCAAGCCCCGAAAATGCAAATGAAGAATGTCCAGACGGAAAAGACCGGAATCCATCTGTCAATTTGTGACCCGGGGCAGCAGTACATACGTCAAATGACACTAGTATATCTTTGGGTGTATCAGCAGCAGGAATACACCGTGCCAACATATCTGGTCTTGGACGTCCCACAAAGTTCTTGATGAGATCGGTAAGAACAGTTGCCACCAGTATTGAAATCACAAATGACAGATAGGTGGCTTCATGCTTGTGTGGCCGGGAGCGGCTAATAATGTTGACCCCAATGAGAATGGCGAGGGGTACATACAATGCCCAAACAAAATTCATGACTAGCGATCAACTGTCAGTAACAGAGTACATCAAATAGGATATATATATATATATGTAGATGACTTACTGACAGACACATGTTCAACTTCAGCATGAGGAAAGGAGATGGCGAGGTCATTCACACAGAACATGCGGTGATATGGTTGCATGCGAAGAACAACCTGAACTTGATATTAGCCAGATGGCCAGGATCCCCCC
>MKGJ01000213.1:15845-39523 GCA_002018255.1 Bretziella fagacearum | reverse complement strand
CCTAACCCTAACCCTATCCCTAACCCTAACCCTAACCCTAACCCTAACCCTAACCCTAACCCTAACCCTAACGATTTCTGATATCCGGTTGAAATTTGGATTAAACCTGGGTCAGATTTGGGTTTAAAGTTTTTAATCGTAATTATATCAATCTCAATTGTCTCAATTGACATAGCTTTTCCTTTTTTTCTTCACTATTCTTTTTGATGATCTTTTGATGTTTTTAATTCTTTTAATCAATTTAATATCATTAAAAACAATTGAACCTACTTGATTTCCTAAAACAGTAATAAAATCTCATTGGAGTTTTGTGTCCCTGTCAAATTAGCCATTACGTGCCCATCTTAATTGTTGGAGTTTCATGCAAAGGAATGACATGAAACTCCAACAGTTCTGACGTAGGAAGTTCAACATCATGGCAGGTTATTTTCTTCAGTATCTTCTTTCATCACTAAG
This sequence comes from Bretziella fagacearum, assembly GCA_002018255.1. Lineage (NCBI taxonomy): Eukaryota > Fungi > Ascomycota > Sordariomycetes > Microascales > Ceratocystidaceae > Bretziella > Bretziella fagacearum. The sequence goes on along the minus strand of MKGJ01000213.1, from coordinate 39,067 downwards.
TATACAATTTCCCACTAGAAAGTATTTATTGAAAACCTTATATCCTATGCTATTTACATTATATATGAAGATTTTTCCTATTGTATAGTAGGAGGAAGTTTAGTAAAGTAATTAAATCTTGCCAAAGCCAGCACTATTCCGAACAGAGCGAACTGAAGAGAATATATCAGCAGATGCAACATTCTTTCCACCAAAGTACTTAAGGAAGGTAGAATCAGCATCAGTCAAAGCTCCTGATGTGAGCCAAGAGTTAACCTGGCAATCTCTACCAAGTGCAGCACTGCAGGCCTTGTTTGCGGTGGGATTGGGAGAAGAGAACATCTGGCCATTACTTGCGTTTGGGTCAATTGCAGCCACGACATGGTCAAAGATGTTGCCCTCAACCAAAACCTTGGTACCAGCATCGGTCTCAAAGGCATGACCAGAGTTGTCATATATGTAGTTGTTGACAAAGTGAAGAAGAGTGTTACTGGAAACCTTGGGTAAACGGCCAGAAGTGTGGTGGATATAGTTCTTCATAACTGTAATCAAGTCATTGGAGCCAGTAAAGTACATGCCCCAGTAATGGTGGCCATCGCAGGTTGCAGACCACGAGCTCTGTCCATCAAGCTCCGAGTTGGAGATAGTAACACGGTTGGAGGCAGAGCTACCAAAAACATAGTGCTGACGACCAATCAGAGAGGTCTTCACATGGTCAATCCAGACCATGTCAGCGCCATTCAAGGTGATGGCATCACCACCCCACACATACTGAGGGTTAAGCCCAGTGATGTGAATGTTCTGAATGATAATGTTGCTAGAGTCGATAATGCGGAGGCCCTTGCCTTTGATAATACCAGCAGAGCCCTGGCCCATCAGAGACTTGTTGGAACCAACAGTGATTCCAACAGTAGAAGCCTTGTTGTAGGTGACTGGAGCTTTGGGAGCATTAGGCTGATAGCTGGAACACCAATTGTTCTGGTTGATTGCAAGCTGGCAAGCTGACTCGGTACCCCAAGGAGCACAGCCAGTGGCAGTAATAGTTCCCTCAGAACTAGTGAAATCAAAAGTCTTGGTGAGAACAATGTTGCGCGGGCTCGAGTCACCAAGATAGCTAACAAGCTCAGCAATGGTGTCGGGATAAACAGCAGCAGCATTGCCACCACCAGTAACACCTTTGGCGAAGCCTTCTGCGGCGCCGGTCACAGCTGCGGCAAGACGGACCAAAGTAGCAAGAGCAATAGTGATCTTCATGATGAAAGGAAGAAAAAAAGGGTACAAAATAATAATAACGTGGAGTGTTATGAATGGACACAGTCTAGTGTGGAAAGAAGGTAGAGAGAGAGTAGCTCATGAGAGTAGGTTGATATGTTTTGATGATTGGGAACTGGCTGTATTTAACCTCATACGTGAATTGCCATAGCTTCCCCCTAAGTAAGCAAACAGCTAGCACATTCATATCATCTCCCATGCCTCCTAATAACAAGCAGCCTCGGAAACAACCCTCCGGAATCCCCAAATTATGTATATACTAGGGAACATCTTGTGATGTATCATACGATTCCAACATTCTGCAATGGTTTTTACAATACATTCTTGCATCCAAAGGTGAGATACGAGACGGTATATTGATCTATCAGACGGCACGGATAAAATATCATCACGGACATGAGATACCATTTGTAGATGATAAGCCGGTGACTAGAGTATCGGAAATTTTCAGTGGTGTTTGATTACTATATTAGGGCAGTTCCCAGATGGAACCATATAGTCCCTGGGTAGGAACAAACTTAAAACCCCGATTGACTAAAGCTTCTCCTGCATGGTTAGTGTGAGTGCTAATTTTGATTTAAGGAGGATCCTGGTAATAGCGTGTGGTTGAGTGTGGTTGACATTGGTAATCAAACGGGAAGGAAGCTTATCTTATCAACTGTTATTACGGTCACACAGAAGATGGTCAACAGTAAAAAATTATATTAGTGCAGTTTTGATATCTCACTGTCAAAGCCCTGCATGCAAAGTGTCATTGGTACTATAACTTTGGGGTTTAGACATAGTCAACGTGGTACGAACTGCTGAATGAAGGTCCGGTACAAACCAAGACTTCTAATGTAAAACGCTACCAATCTAGTTTCTTCCTGTTCGCATTGTCGGGATGATCACCCTGCACAGGCTAGCAGTTCGGATCATATTCAAAAGAACAGGGCTCTGGGGATTGCCCCACATACGACATGACAGGATTTCCCAGGTTAGTGGGATGCCAAGAACTTGCTGTCCAATTGGTGCGGGTGCTTCTGGTAACCAAATTTTGTATTTCTGATACATCGGAATATTCGTATAGTCGAGATGGTTTACAAGTTTTCCTCCAACCACTCTTTGATAAGAGACATGCACTGCAGGGCCTTTGCAGTGGCATCATCATTTCCGTCTGCATCCATAAAGGCATTTCCAAAATGGAAGTCAAATCCGTGAATGGTGTCGGGGACTAGAAGCCAACGCACACCAGCCTTCGGGTCGGATAAATTGTAGCGAGGATCCTCCAAATCTAGTTTCCTTGGTTCTTTTGGATCCGGTGATCCTACAATGTCCGTCTGAAGAGGCTCACGCCCGGTGATTCTGTGAACAAATTCCAGACTTTCATATCCAAGGTAATCAAGCTCAGCAGATATGACAAAGATATGAGGAGGCAGGTTCTCACGCTTAGCAAAGCCAGGTGAAAGATGGGGATCCTTGAGGTTGGTGCCCACAGGAATGTAGGCGTATAGGAACATGTTAATAGTGTCGGAATCGAAGATATCAGCTTCAGCACCACGGCATCCCGTTAACTTTCCAATCTTGAATGGACGCCTATTGATCTTGGCCGAATAAGGTGTCCACAAATCAAATGCTGCGTACATTGGAATACAAGCCTTGGGAGCCGCCTTGTGAATACGAACCTTGGGATCCTGAGAAACAGCGAGAGCCAGGTTTCCACCCGCACTAAACCCACCAATAGCGATGCGAGAGTAATCAATAGGAAGACTGGAATCTTCCACGACGCTCAAGTAACTGGCTACTAGGTCCTTGATTCCCCGGGGGAAGGGCCCCTCTGGGGCTAGAGAGTAATCAAGAGAGACGACTAGCATATCAGATGAATCCGCGAAACGGCGATTCCATTGGTCATCACCACTAGAGGTACCAACAGTCCAACCACCACCATGAATGGTGAATAAAGCGGAAAACAGCTTGGTAGAAGAGCTATCATAACCGGTTGGGAAGAATAGGCTATATGTGCGAACTTGATTAACAAAAGGCCCATGCTATAATTACTCCACGTGTACATACCGCACTGGATGTGGTGTAGAGTCATATTTCTGGATCTTTGTTGGAGCCCACTCCGTCCGGATTTCCGATTCTTTGTTTTCGGTCTTAAAACCCCTTAACATAACTTGAAACTTGGCAACTTCAGTAGGGGACGGCTGTTGCCTAGTGGTGGGAAATGATGCCGCCATTTTGAACTTGAAAATGATTCAATGATTTAGATATAAAAAAATCAAAGAAAGTAGCAGCTAATGAGGGGGGGGGGTTCCAGTAGAGTAAACTTTGTTGCCATCAAAGTCTGTGTTATTTTCCCTTTGCATGGAACGAACTATAAAGGCATGTGGCAAATGCTTGTAGGGTGACATTGATGAGACATTCCTAAAAGGGGCTTCCTTAAAGGTTAATCCCCCCCCATTAGGTGCACATCAAGCATCATGTTGTTGTTACTGACTCCAAACTTGATGCTTTGAATATCAACATGTTATATCCATAATTCTTAGCATTCATTTCACATGAGTGTTCTATAGAGATTTATCATGATTGATCTGAAATCTAGCTTGAGATGTAAGTTGCGCGGAGTTACCGAATAAGGAACAGCAGATGGGGGGAAGGCCCTTACAGAGTTACTAAAATGGGTATAAAAAGCAATTAGGGTTAGGGTATACAAGAGGGAGGACCCTTGGTTGCCTTGTTTTTAAGGCAGAGAACTGTTTAGAAAATCTTCTTTTTAACCTGAATTGATAAAGTTGAACCCTACATTGTGAAAACTGTTTCCATGTCCCACCTATTTTAGGGTTAGGGTTATGAATGCTATAAATGTGGGGCTCATTACATCAGAGGCGGACAAATGTGGCAGATTTCAAACTATGACTTCACTTTTGGGATCTGTAGCTATAGGATCCAAGGCTTACTACAACCCAAAGCTTGTTGCATAAGGCTATCAAAGACATTCACTAACCAACGAAGCCAATGAGTGTAAAGTTCTTTTATGCATGATGATTGCAATGCCTTGGCTCCATAGAATTGCTGTGGCTCAACTTTGGTTCAAGGGCCTTTGAATGGCATAACTACCCTGTCTTTAAAGACAAGGCAGTGGTCAGGCTGGGCTGCCATACACACTCAATATTGCATTACCAGTGATCACCTCACCACCAACAAAATTTGTGGTGACGACAATCTGATCACATCAAAAATAAGTTGCCCCTCAACTGGCGCCAACCTCAATTTATCTTGTACCATTTTAAATCCAACCAAATTTCGAATTGTCCTTTTGCTGTGTATGATCACTTATTCATTATCTGTTTCATTGTTGTTAGCTTCCCCGCCTACTAGTTATCCTATGCCCTCACGTTGAAGACGCCTATTCAATTGCTGGACTTGTCATTGTATCATATCACCATCCCAAGATCAAAGCTTTACGACTAAAAGTCTTGGATATAGTTCGTCAGTTCCCTCCTAACTTGATAAGCGTTGTCCCATTGCGACAGATTTTCCAAGACCAAGCCCCTCTTGTATCAAATTACATCTGATTGATAGCTAACATCACTACCTACGTTGCTCTACAGTTTTGGATCTCGCTTCTTGTTGAGATCACGAGCGACGCTGAATATTGTTGCTACGGCCTAAACACCTCGTTACGACTCCATTGATATTCTGATGACAAATTGCAATTGATCAATCGACTCTTACCACCTTCAAGCGGCAAAATCCCCCTATTATACCAAGCAAACTACGGAGTTTAGCTCTATTTACACTGCTCCCACAAATATAAACCCTCTTCTACCGAGTACGCCCCCTCCCCCGAGCGCTCCGGGAACTTTAGTCGCCATGCTCGAGGGTCTTGTCGCAGGTCTCTTGAACAGGTTCCTGGGTATGTATGTCAAGGACTTCGACCCCGGCCAGCTCAAGGTCGGTATCTGGTCTGGTGACGTCAAGCTACGGGACTTGGAATTGCGACGGGAAGCGCTTGACCTACTTAAACTCCCTATAAATGTATTTTCTGGTCATCTGGGCGAGCTTACACTTGTCATTCCTTGGTCCAACCTACGTGGAGCGCCCGTCAAAATCTTGATCGAGGATGTTTTTTTACTTGCATCTCCAAAAGCTCAGTCCAATTATGACGCAGAAGAAGAAGACCGCCGACGACAAAGGCTGAAGATGGAGCGTCTTGATTCCGCTGAAATGCTCCGTGAACGAAATCGCGAGGGCATGAGCCAAGAAGAGGTACAAAAGACACAGAGTTTTACCCAGAGTCTGATCACCAAGATCATGGACAACCTTCAGATTCAAGTAAAGAACATACACATTCGTTACGAGGATTCTATATCCACTCCAGAGCATCCATTTGCTCTCGGCGTGACTCTCCAAGAATTCAGTGCTATTACCACGGATGAGAACTGGAAACCCATGTTTGTGCAGGATTCGCGCGATACTACTCACAAGCTTGCTTCGCTTGAGGCCTTGACGGTATACTGGAACACAGACACCGAGTTAATGGGTACTGGTAGGGACTTTGATCCAGACAAAGATGAGCTTCTTCCTCACTTGAGCTTTGTCGAAAGATGCAAGCTCATGATTGCCAACCATGACAATGCCTCCCGACTTAACCATCAGTACATCTTGCGGCCCGTGACCGGTCAGGCCAAGCTCAAGCTTGACAAGACGGGCGACATCCACATCCCTCGTTTCCATGCCGATCTTCTCTTTGACGAGATTGGTCTTGTGCTCGACGACGACCAATATCGTGACGGTTTGATGATGGTTGACCTTTTCCACTACTTCATAAGACATCAAGAGTATCTTCGCCACCAACCCAAAGTCTCTGTCAAGGAAGACCCGCGTGCTTGGTTCCGGTTTGCTGGAGATGCTGTTCTTGGAAAGATTCACGAGCGAAACCGCAAGTGGTCATGGGACTATTTTAGAGAACGCCGTGACAACCGGTTACGATATATCGAGCTGTTCAAAAAAAAGTCCAAGCAAAATGGTGGTGTTCCTTTAGAACCCAAGGACTCGGCTGATTTGGAACAATTAGAGTTCAAGTTGGGATATGAAGACTTGCGTTTTTGGCGATCCTTGGCTCGTAATCAGTTGCGCAAGGAGCAAAACCTTTCATCTATCAAACAGCTTGAGCGGACTGCCACCCAGCCGGCACAACAACAACAACAACAACAACAACAACAACAACAAGGTTGGATCGCATGGGTTTGGGGATCTAACCCTGCAGATAACGGGGAACAGGCACAACACGAAGAGGAGAACACTCAGATTACCGAGGAACAACGGAAAGAGCTTTATGAAGCCATTGATTGGGATGAGCGTACTGCTTTGGCGGAAGCTATCGATGTGCCACGAGACTCCATCAAGCTTGCCATTGAGTCTTCCCTGCGTACAGGTAGCTTTACTCTTCGAAGACGCCGGCAAAACCATCAGTTCAAGGAACTCATGAGTCTACACTTTGATGCTTTCAAAGCCCGCATGCTCCAACGCCCAGATTCATTCCTTGCTCAGGTCACCCTCGGCGGCTTCCGTGTTAACGATGGCACCACCTCGCACTCACTCTATCCCGAGATTGTTCGCGTCAAAGATGCTCTTCCTATGGTGTCAAACCAGCGTATCACAGCTGCAAACATGTTAAAGAGCGCAGCAGATCCCTTGTTTTACCTCGAGGTTGAAAACAATCCCATTGAGCGTGAGGGTGATGTTGCTCTGGTCATGAAGTTGAAACCTTTGGAAATTATTTGGAACCCGAATCTCATTGTCGGTGTATCTAATTTCTTCCGGCCACCTGAGCGTCACATGGAGTCCATCTCGGCCCTCATGGAGACGGCCGGCGCTACAGTTGAGACCTTGCGCGAGCAGACTCGGGCTAGTCTGGAGTTTGCTCTGGAAGAGCACAAGGCCATCAACGCCAAACTGGATCTCCAAGCCCCTCTGATAATTATCCCGCTTGATATCTCCAGCAAAACTTCCCATTGCCTCATTGTCGATGCTGGTCACATCAATGTCTCGTCCAAGCTGGTTGACAAAGATACAATGAATCTTATTCAAGCCAAGCAACGACAAACCTACACCAATGAAGATCTGCGCCGTCTGGAGTCGGTCATGTATGATTCTTTCTCTGTCAAGCTATCATCGACACAAGTGCTTATCGGGCCGTCAGTCGAAGTGGCCAAACAACAGTTAGCTGACAAGACCAACTCATTGAAGCTTCACATTGTCGATCGCATCAACATTGATTTCACCGTCGAGATATCCATTCTTCCAAAGGCCCCAAACCTTGCCAAGATGAAAGTTTCTGGCCATTTGCCTATGCTTCATGCAACAATCTCTGACCAAAAGTACAAAACGCTGATAAAGGCCATTGAAGTGGCTGTTCCTAAGCTGAATGGTCCATCATCAGAAGACTTTGGTGTGGAGTCTAGCAAGTCTGGAACAGGAAAAGCAGCAAGTCGACGAGGTAGTCACTCTTCCTTCATGTCTGCGCTTGAGCAGCCAATGCCATCAACATCAGTCAGGCGACCTTCCCTTTTCTTGTCTGTTCCAGCTCCGGTGATCATGGAGGATGATTTACAACTCGAAGATGATGACAATGACCATGACAACACTCTGGTGTCTGGGTCAGATACCAAGTCAAAACCCAGTAATGAAGTCTCGGATCAACTCAAACTTCAGCAGCGCAACTTCCAGTTCACCTTCAAAGTTGATTACCTCAAGGGTTCGCTGTGCCGCAGTGACCCTGCTGGTGCCGAGCCTGACAAACTATTGGTTGAGCTGACAGCTGAAGATTTCAATATTCTGTTCTACAATCGTCCCTACGATATGGTTGCACAGGTTTCCCTGGGGTCAGTTACTCTGGACGACTTTGTCGTGGAGGACACTCCTGCTCAATTCAAGGCCATTGTATCTTCTGGAGATAACGAGGATTTGCTGCAGAATCGCAGTCTAGTGCAAGTCAGGTTTACCCGCATCAACCGCGAGTCTCCCGAGTTTATGAGCATCTACGAAGGTATCGAGACTCACTTGACGGCCTCGATTTCCACAATCAATCTGATTGTCACTCGCAAGACTCTTCTCACCCTTTTGGATTTCATTCTTGCTACATTTACTGATAATGGACAAACCTCTCATGAAAATTCCTCCCCGTCCAAACAGAGCTCCAACCGTCTCAGCCTTGGCCGCCTAAGTGTGATGTCATCATCTAGTGACCCCCATATCGGATCGCCTTCTTTCAACACCAGCATTGCAACTCCGGCTGCTCCTCCCCTACAGGTTCCTCCGCAGGCGTCCATAAAAATCAAGGCTGAACTCAAGAGTGTGCGTCTCATCTTGAACAATGACGGCATCCGTCTCGCTACCCTCTCTCTCGATCGTGCCGATGTGGGACTGGTTATGTCTGGACCCGTCATGCGACTTCACGCCAAGCTTGAAGACTTTAGCCTTATAGATGACGTCAACACTGGTGTCTCTGATCGTTCCCCTCTGCGTCGTCTAATCTCTGTCCACGGTGATGAGCTTGCCGACTTCCGGTATGAAACTTTTGACGTGCAGGATACTGCCAATTACCCTGGATACGACTCATCCATGTACTTCCGAGCTGGTTCCATAAAGGTGACATTCAGTGAAGAGCCCTTGCGCAACATTGTCGGCTTCCTCGTCAAGTTTGGGCAAATGCAGGCGCTTTACAACGCTGCGCGTCAAGCGGCCGCTTCACAAGCTACGCAGATCCAGCAGAGTAGCAGCCGCATGAAGTACGATGTTGTGATATCGACTCCAATTGTTGCCTTCCCGCGTCCTGTGACCCCCGGCCGTGAACGTCGTGATACGCTGATAGCTCATCTTGGTGAGATCTATGCCCACAACAGCTTTGTCACTGTTTCCAAGGGGTCTTTTGATGTTGCCACTATAATCACTGCTGGAATTCGCAACATTCGTCTCATCTCAGACCTCAGCTACTCTAGCGGCCAGAGCGAAGAATTGGAAATGATTGATCACGTTGATCTTGATTTCAAGGTCACTTCCCTTGAGCACCGGCCTGGTTCTCTACGCCCCGATCTGGAGATTGAAAGCAGCATGTCTGACTTCAACCTTTGTTTGACGCAATACCAAGTGCAGTTTCTGCTTGAAATGTCCCGGGCTGTTCCGGCTGCTTTTGTCCCCGATTCGGATGGTGGTGTCAATGGTTTGGAAGCCGTAAACGACCATCTTCCTATGGCCTCTCTCGACAATGACAATGACAATGACAATGACAATGAGACGCCTCCAGCACTTCCTACCCGTCCCCGGCCTACCCCTTCAAACAATCTTGCGGAAGATGAAGAAGATGAAGAAGATGAAGAAGATGAAGAAGATGAAGAAGAAGATGTCGCTGTTCCCGCTGGTGATGCCTCCGTCGCTATCTCTATCCGGCAGCCCAGCCTAGGCCCTGAACTCCGTACCGATGATTCAGCTTGGATTCGTTTCGACTTTGTGTTCCGAGTTAACACCATTGGCCTAGATCTGATCATGGCCACGGAAGATGCCCCAGTTGGTGACATCAAGACCGCATCATTATCCCGATTCTCTCTGAACGAAAGTGAAGTCAAATTCAAAATGGTCTCGGATGGGTCTATGGAAGCAGAGTTGCTTATTCAGTCCTTCACTATCCATGATTTGCGTGCCCCGGACCAAAGCAAGTTCCAGCGCATCATGTCATCGCGTTCCAAGTCTGTCAAACAGCTCATGTCGACCATGACCATCTCTGGCGGCGTGGAGCGTAACATGATCCTGGTTATTACTTTGGATAGCCCGCAGCTAATCTTTGCCTTGGACTACTTATTTGCGCTCCGTGACTTCTTGTCTGTGAGTCTTGAGCAGCTGCCAACAGCTTTAGATACCAACACGCAGGATTTACTTGATCATCGACAATCGGAGTCTGATGATGCTGATTCAGTGACAGCTGGACCTCGCAGGACTCTGGCCACGCGGGTTACTACTGGCGAGTCTGTGGCCGTATCTCCCTCGGCCTCGGAAGCTGCTCAGAAAGCAGCCCTGAATATTGTCTTCCGAGTTAATGTCATTGATTCACAAGTTATCCTTATTGCTGATCCTCTAAGCTCTAGCTCTGAGGCTATCGTTCTTGGTACTCGCCAGGTTCTTTTGTCCAAGCAGAACGCTATTACATTCCAAGTCTCCGAGGTCAGCATGTTTCTGTGCAAGATGGACCGTTTCGACTCTTCCAAGCTGCGTGTCCTTGATGACTTGTCTATCCAAATGGCTGTGGACAGTTCGACTCCAAACACCATGGACATTGACCTGTCTGTCGATCCTCTTATTCTTCGTCTGTCGTTCCGCGATATCTACCTAATTCTGCAAATCCTTTCCCGTGCCTCTGAGCTGTCAAACAAGGGTAATAATACTGCGTTGACTGAAGGTGAAGGTGGTGGTCCATCCGGGGGTGACAGCTCTGCTTCTTCTTCTTCTTCTTCTTCTTCTTCTTCTACTGAGCATGGTGGCAAATCAAATATCAGCGGTTCCGCATCTGATCGTCCTACTACCGGAACTAGTGGTGTCAAGTCCAGTGGTGGTGCTTCTACTACTCAGTCTACTATAGCCACGCGTGACCGTCGTCGTCGGGCATCCAATGCCGCTGTTCTTGACCAAGCTCCTCCCTCTGCTCAATCCACAACTACTACCAAGCCCAAGCCCAAGCCCAAGCCCAAGCCCATTGAGCATCTGCACGCATCCTTTAGTCAAGTTCGCCTGGTATTGATTGGCGAAGGACATGAGTTGCCCACTCTTGATACAGGTCTTGAGGGTTTCAAAGTCTTTGTTGATAATTGGTCAACTGATCTCAAGGCCGGCATCACCATCCAAACCTATGCCAATGTGTACAACTTCTCCAAGTCGGCTTGGGAGCCATTGATTGAATCTTGGCTCGGCATCCTTGATGTTGGGCGCGATGCTGAAACGGGCCAACTCAGTATAAACATGGACTCCAAGAAGACCTTTGACGTCACCATCACCACCGCTACCGTGCAGTTGGCGATGTCGTCCATGGGGGTACTTAGCAGATATGATACTGAGGTTGAAAAGCCCCGCGGGGGCGAGTCGCCGTATCGCATCCGCAACTACACCGGCTTTGATATCACCATAGTTTCACAAAAGACATCAGACCTTGACGAGGCGGAGCCAATCCAAGCCCATCTTGTCGATGGCCAAGAGACGCCGTGGAGTTTCGAACCTTGGGAGAAGATGCGTGAAATGGCTGCTTCTGATGAACGGTCCGCTGCTGTCACCATCTCACTTCAAGGTAGTGGCTTTGATCCCATCCGCAACGTCACTCTTAATCGCGAAGGTGAATTCCTCTTCGCCCTGCGTCCTCGTATGGAAAATGTCCTCCACCGACTGATGGTTGAGGTTGTGCTCGAGTCTGACTATGTCAAGTATGTCACCATCCGCTCACCACTTGTCTTTGAGAACAACACCCAGATTCCTCTTGAAATTGGTGTGTTTGACGTAGACACTGGCAACCTTCTCAAGATTGAAAAGGTGTCTCCTGGAGCACGATCGCCGGCACCAGTCGGAGCAGCCTTTAGCAAATCCATGCTTCTGCGGCCCGACTCCGGGTTTGGCTACGAGTGGTCGACAGCTACTATTGGTTGGCGGGATATGATGAGCAAGTCGACTCGGACCATTGTTTGCAAGGGAGACAATGGCGATTCTTTCTACTTTCAAGTTGCGGCTCAGTTTGACAAGGCTAACCCGCTTGTTCGGTAAGTGATGAGATGCCCACCCAATCTCGGTTACTAACTAACCCCCCCCCCCTAACACCGTCAATCAAATGTTTTCTTCCAAACTAAAAACTAACCAAAACTCTCTCTCTCTCTCTCTCTCTCTCTCTCTCTCTCTCCTCTCTCTCAGCAACTACCCGTATATGACGGTCAAGATATCTCCGCCAATCACTCTCGAAAACCTACTCCCGCATGACTTCAAGTACCGCATCTATGACAAGAATACGCAGCGCGACTGGAGCAACTTTTTGCGCAAAGGTGGCATCAGTCCAATTCACGTTGTTGAGCTGTCGCATTTGCTGCTGCTGAATATTGATATGCAGGACAGTGTTTTCAAGCCAAGCGACTTTGCCATCATCAACACTGGCACCACTCTGGCCAATGACTTTAGTCAGGAACACCGCTTGGTTTGCAAAGACATCAAGGGTCTAAATCTCACACTCAATCTGCTGTATGAGAAGATTCCCGATGGTGGTGGTGCGTTCAAGGTAACCATATACACACCATACGTCATCCTCAACAAAACCGGAATGGAACTTGTCATTCGTGCCCGCGGCTTCATGCAGAGTGCCAAGGTTGCTGCGGGTCAGAGTCGGCCTACCGATCAAATGCAGTCTCGGGGTCTAGGAGATCCCAACGCTTCTACGGAGACGGACATGAAGGCTCAGCCATTGATGTTCTCTTTTGGCAACGACGATCACCGCAACCGTGCCTTTTTGAAGCTCGGTAGTTCTGATTGGAGCAAGCCGCAGAGTTTTGACGCTGTAGGCAGCAGCACTGAAGTTGTTCTTCCTGCGGCTTCCGAGGGTGTGCTTAGCTCTGGTAGCAAGAACAACTCCGAGATCTCCATTGGTGTGGCGGTCGAGAGTGGTGTGGGCAAATACCAGTTGACCAAGATTGTCACCATCTCACCGCGCTTCATTGTCATCAACAAGCTTGGAGAGGATCTTGACGCTCGCGAACCTAGCTCGTCTGGTCTGTTGACTCTGAAACCGCGTATGCTGGAGCCCCTACGGTTCATGGGCAAGTCGGCTACCAAGCAGCTGTGTCTCCGTTTCCCTGGTCTCAACAACCCGTGGTCATCGCCATTCAACCTGTCCGACCTCGGTACCAACCACATCAAGATCAACAAAGCCGGTCAGCGTCAAAAGCTCGTCCGCGTAGAGATTCTAATGGAAGGTGCCACTATCTTTGTGCATCTGGTCCATGAAAATGGCAACTGGCCCTTCTCTATGCGCAATGAGAGTTCCACTGAGTTTACCTTTTGGCAGGCCAACCCATATATTGACGAGGATGGGATCGAGATGCAGTCTGGATGGAAACCCATCAAGTATCGCCTGCCTCCCCGCAGCATCATGCCTTATGCCTGGGACTTCCCAGCTGCCAATGTCCGTGAAGTCATCATCCAGCCGCAAAACGTGGTGGGCCTTGGTGGCAACAAGAGCAGCATGGAGCGTCACGTCCAACTCTCGGAGATTGGAACCCAGCTGCCGATGAAGTTTGGCCTTTGCAACGGCCAACAGAGAATCATTGACATTTCTGTAGCGGCCGATGGCCCTACTCAAACGCTAATTCTTTCCAACTACAAGCCTAGCCGTAGCATGTATCGCCGCCGTGACACTCCTAGAGAAAGAGCCACGTTGGCATCGCGCCACGATACCGGTCACGAGGCTGGTGGTAGACGTCCAACTTGCTCGAGCGCCTCGGGTTCCGAGGTCAAGGATCAAAAGGATCAAAAGGATCCAGACGGAAGCATCCTCTTGAGTGCTCATGTAAATCTTTCGGGCATCGGCATATCGCTCATCAACGGTTCTCACAAAGAGCTTGCCTACATCACTTTCCGTAATGTGCAACTCCGCTACACTGACAGTCTGCTCTACCAGACAGCCAGTCTTGCTATCAAGTGGATTCAAATCGACAACCAGCTCTACGGGGGAGTTTTCCCTATGCTTTTGTTCCCGAGTGTGGTTCCCAAAAAGGCACGTGAGATTGATGCTCACCCCTCGCTGCACATGATGATTACGCGAGTCAAGGATGAGTCGTACGGTCTTGGTCTTCTCTATGTCAAATATGCCACTATTCTCTTGCAGGAGATGACCATTGAGCTTGACGAAGACTTCTTGTTTGCCCTCATTGAGTTCGCCAATAGTGGTACTTGCTTCCTTGGCAACAGCAATGACACATCATCTGGTACCAATATTGGTGCCGTCAGCTCCGGCGCCAACACGGCTAGCGCCGTCAGGGGACTCTGTGAAGAAAGCCTTGATATCCCACAGCCACAAATGGAGCAAGCCGGAAACGACATGTACTTTGAAGTTCTCAATATCCAGCCGATGCAGCTCAACATCTCCTTTATGCGTACGCAGGTCGTCAACTCTGATTCGGAACTCGGCTCCCGAAACCCGCTCATGTTCTTCATCAACATGATGACAATGACCATTGGAAACGTCAACGATGCGCCTATTCGGTTCAATGCTCTCTTATTGGAGAATGTCCGTGTTTCTGTCCCTGTTTTGATGCAGAATGTGACTAGTCACTATGGCCAAGAGGCTTTGTACCAGGTGCACAAGATTCTGGGCTCTGCCGATTTCTTGGGTAACCCCGTTGGTCTCTTCAACAACATCTCTTCAGGCATTACAGACATCTTTTACGAGCCGTACCAAGGGCTCATCCTGAGCGACAATCCTGAAGAGTTCACCATTGGTCTTGCAAAAGGAGCGACTTCTTTTATCAAGAAGTCGGTCTACGGCTTCTCTGACTCGTTTTCCAAGGTCACGGGCTCCGTGGCCAAGGGTCTTGCTCTAGCCACCCTTGACAAGCAGTTCCAGGATCGCCGTCGCATCACTCGTGCTCGCAACAGGCCAAAACATGCTCTGTATGGAGTGACGGCCGGTGCAAACAGTCTCATCACTTCTGTCGCTTCGGGTGTTGGCGGTCTGGCCAAGAAACCGTGGGAAGGCGCTGAAGCCGAGGGTGCTCTAGGTTTCCTGAAGGGTGTTGGCAAGGGCGTCCTTGGTTTTGCCACTAAGCCAGCTATAGGTGTTCTTGATCTTGCCTCCAATGTCTCTGAAGGTATTCGAAACACCACGACTGTCTTTGATGGCAGCGAGCTCGATCAAGTGCGCAAGCCTCGCTTCATCCCTGCCGATGGCATTGTTCGGCCGTATAATCCCCGTGAAGCTCTTGGCCAGTACTGGCTCAAGCAGGTTGACAACGGACGTTTCTTTGACGAACAGTACATTGCTCACCTTGAACTGCCCGGAGAAGATTTGGTCGTCATGGTCACCTTCTCACGCATCTTGGTTGTGTGGGCCCGCAAGCTGAATTCAGAGTGGGATATTCCTCTCAAGGAAATCCAAACCATCAGCAAGGAGCGGACAGGAATCAGTGTTGTGTTGCGGGGTGGTGCCAACGGGCCGTTTATTCCGGTGACGGATGAAAGTGGACGGGCCTTTTTGTATCGCATGGTGGCAATTGCTGTTGAGGAGTTTAACCGCAAGTTCCGGACCCAATAAAGCCGGTTTGTTGTCTGTTTTCTTTTTTTCCGTTCAATCACGACTTTTTGAATAATACTTCATAATCATAGCATAGTTTCTTTTTCCATTAATCACAAATCAACTATTACATCAACATCTTTGAAATTATCAATTACAGGTGACAGGAAACATTAAACCCTATCGAATATGTCTATGGTGATCCCAAGTTTTTAATTAAACCCTTTCTATTTTCCATTCACCCCCACCATCAATCAATCGCGTCCTACACAACAACATCAAAGATAACAACAGATCGCAAGGATGAAACAACAAAAGGCAAAAAACAAAGAGTTTCAACGCAAAAGAAAGTGCCAAAGTTAAAAGGAAACAAGAAAAAGAACACAACGCAATAACCAGAATATCAAAAAGAGTAGCAACTACAATGCCAGAGCTTAAAAGATAATTCTTTCATCGAAACAATCGACGTGAAAAGGTTTGATTTCCTGGAAATACTCAAAACATATATGCCAGGTTATCAAAGATACTCACCAGCCTTCACGTCAAAGTTCTCATAGTCCGGGCCCCCTCCCCCTCTCGTGTTGCCAAAGAACAAACTATTGTTGACGGAAAGCCTGGTTAGCCTTCATCTGTTCGATCCGGGCCTTGAGCTGACTCGTCACCTCCGCCGCTCTCTTCCAGCTCTGCACTCCTCCTTGCGCCTGGCCACCACCGTTACCCATTCTATCCATCGCACTCATACCACCACCACCACGGTCGTACCCCATGCGCTCATGTCTATCACCATAACTTCCCTGGCTACCAGTCTCATCGGCCTCAGTACTCCGATGAAGATTGCTGTTGCCGGGCATTTGCAACTGACCCCTGTAGCCACGCGCGGGTGATGCACGTCCACAAGATGCGGCAGCGCTTCCACCAGAATTTCCATAGCCACCAAGACCTGGACTCAAACGAGAACGTCCGTACATGATGCCACCTTCGTTACCATCCTTATCTTCAGAAAGATTGCTCGCGTAGCTAATCCGATTGATCGCTCCGTTGGAAGGAGGACCACGGGAGGCCTGAGAAGTCGGACGGCCAAAGGCCATGGCCGTGGGGCCGGAGCGGGTTTCCTCGCGGTAATGGCCGTGGCCGTTTTCTTCAATCGTCGGGGAACGCATGTTCTCGCGTTGGATTTCACGCTCGCGCTCGCGTTCACGTTCGCGGTCTAGTTTTGAGGGAGAGGGGGGTTCCGTGTCAGTAGGGCCGAAAGCAGATTCATGTGGTCTTTTCTTAATTGGAGCATCAGAGCACTCACCACCGACTGGGCTAACGGCTCCACCGCCAAGACCCTCGGCCCGGGACAGCGCCCGCTTGAGACGCTCCAGTTCGCGGCGAAGACGCTCATTGGTTTGCTCAGTAGCCTCGGCATCAGACTTGGCTCGGACAAGCTGAGTCTCCTTGGCCTTGATGCTCAAAACGTCGCGGGTATGTTCCTCAATAAGGCTAGCATTCTGATTCTTAAGCTCCTGAATCTCTGACAAAAGCTTGCTGCGATCTTGCTTCATGTCATCAATAAGGCGAGTCAGGCGCTCGTTGGCAACACGAAATTCCTCCAGCTCAGCACGCTCAATGGCAGTGAACCCACTAGACGGGGTGTGAAAAGCCGGCGGAGGGGGTGAATCGGGTGGCATAATAGGAGCAATGGCAGGCTTAGCAAGAGATCTGCCAGCAAGACCGCCTCTAATACCACGGGGAACCGCGGCCGGTAGAGGGGTGGGCTCATCCTCAGGCTCATCGTCAGGCATAATGGGAGCTGCTGCTGCTGCTGCTGCTGCTGCTGCTGCTGCTGCTGCTGCTGCAGGCTTCCGGGGAGAAGACAGGCCGCCAGGACCAGCCAAACGGCCACGAGTAGACTTGAGACCTCCAAGCTTAGCAGGCGCTCTGGCACCGGGACGGGACGCAGGTGCAGCAGCCGGGGGCTCAGGAGAGGGCATACGAGGAGCCGCAGCCGCAGGTGCTGCCTTCTTGGCAGGTGCCTTGCGTCCGCCACCAACAATCTTCTTGGCCGCAGGAGCTGCCTTGGGGGCCGGCGGAGGCGGCTTCGGCTTCGGCTTCTCCTTAGCCTTGACCTCGGCGATCTCGAAGAACTCCTTGATTTTGTTCTTGCGGATATCATCCAAGCCCTCCATGTGCGGGTTCATGGCACGTTCTCCAATGATCTTCATGACAGTGCCAAGAGCCTCGGCACCGCCAGAACGAAGAACTTCACTAGACTCGGACAAAAGCTTCCTTGCACTTTCGACAATCTGTTGAATCTCAGCCTTGGCAGGGACGACCTTGGTCGTCCGCAAGCAGCGAATCAGGAACTTCATAGTTCCTTCCTTTACTTGCGGGTTCTTGTGACCGAGAAAGTTCACAATGTCCTCAAGACAGTCGGTCAGGTTAGTCGACTGGAAAACAGCATCAAGAGCAGCACCCAGAGCATCAGAAACGGTGGCCTTCTTCTCCTTCAACCGCTCCAAAATGGGCTGCATGACTACAGAGCGATGCTTGGAATAGCTATGACGAAGACCCTTGGCCAAAGCCTCAATACACTGTGCAGCCTGGGTAACAACAGCAACGTTGGCATCCTTCATCGACTTGGCTAAACATCTGTTGATCTCGTTAAAGTCGCCATCCTTGATACGAGGGACGTTGATAACAGCGTAAAGACCCTCAACAGCCTCTTTTCGCTCCTTCCACTTTGAAGACCCGATACCGTCGTAAAAGTTAGCTGGAACGCTCTTGAGAACATCCTGAGGTTCGGCCAAGTCAAATACGTCGACTTCGGCAACTTCCTCGCCTCCATCGTCTTCCTCATATTCCTCCTCGTCTCCACCAACCGGTGCCCGCTCTTTCTCGGCTTGTTGTGTGCGAAGCAAGCGTTCTTGCTTTGGCGCAGGTTCGGCCTTGATCTTTTCAAACTGAGCCTCAAGGTCGTTTTGCTGAGTAGACTTCAGCTCACCCCAAAACATGGGCTTCATGGCTTCGCGAAGCCATCTGTAAAATTCAACGGCAAGATTTGTCGCCTCCGCTCTCACATTCTTGTCAGCGTGACCAAAGGCTTTAGGCAAAGCCTTGAGGACAGGCTTAGGATCAACAATCTTACACCCATAGTTGTGAAAAATAGCGGTAAAGGCAGCAAGCGTCGCAGCAACGATTTTTGGTTGCTTGTTTGCAAGTCCGGGAAGAAGGTCCTCGACAATAGGTGCTGAAACATCGAGCTCAATGTACATGAGCAGAGCTTCCAACGCTCCAGCCTTGGTAGCAGCTCTCGTAGATGCTAATGCTTTGTCAACCAACCCTGAAATAACAGCGCCTCGAGACCGTACACAAGCATCACGGCCTCCAAACTGCAAGAATGCGTTGAGTGCAGCAATACCATCTTGTTGAGCTGCAACGTTGGAGTCAGTAACTGCTTGTTTCCATAGGCCAGAGTCCAGAATGAATGGTCTAAAGACTGCATCACTCTCGTCGGGTGTCTTTTCAAAGATCCTGGCGGCTTCTTCGTATGCGCCTTTACGGACTTTCCACACCTATTTACATGGTAAGAGATGGATCGTCAGTAATCGAATCGGCATGGTTATACATTGTCTAGGACATGTATAGTCTATAGTAGCTGGGTCATGTGTCAAAAACTCACCTTATGTGTGAATCGGTCATTCAGCGGAATGCTGCTGAAGTCTTCTTCGTCGGCCATAGCGGTGGAACTCTCTAACAGTCGTATCTGGGGCTGTAACTTGGCGTAGACAGGTGGTGTCGAGATGTTGGGATGTCGGGGCTATAGGCGTCGATAGAGAAGCCTAGTAAAAGCTCTCTTTACTGGTGAACGTAGTTGTGTTGAGTAAATCTTGACGGGTGGAATTGAGGCCGGCTGTGAAATCAATGTCCCAATGGAAACCAAGTCCGATAAAGAATACAAGTGGGAAGGGGGGAGTATGGGAATGCGGTTCGTAAACGTTTCGTGATGATGTAAGGAACACTATGTACAAGATTTTTTTTTATGCGAGGTTAGCATGAATTGGTTTGCGCAGGGCGAAAAAATTCCAGCGTCACGGTCCAGATGGAATAATAGCGGTCGGCTAATCGTCGTAGTTATGCGTGATTGATGGATGGGAGAGATAGAAGGGGGATCAAAGTCAAAGGAAGGTCGTATGTCGCCAGCAAGAAAGCTCATGTCCGGGGGCCTGCAGTATTTGGCTGATGAAGTTCAGGGGAATAGCCAATCAACCAGCCAACCCTTCCTTTATGTTCGTGCTCATGCTTGTACATCTACTGCTGGCGGGAACCTCAACGATTCAAAACAAATGCAAGTGGTTTTTTCCAAAAAAAAAAAAAATTTGATAATATAATAATAATAATAATAAAATCGGCCGACCGTGGGGTTGACGCTTAGTTGATTTGGCGGATCGTGTAAAGCTTCCGAATGATCTGTGCAATGGCGGTCGGTCATTCTTGCCGGAGGAGTGAAGCTTCCATTGCAGCTAGTCATATAAAAGAACCAAGCGAAAGGGTGGGTGGGTGAGAGCTACCTTGAATCGGAGGCGGGCAGCTTGTACGTAGATACAATGCTGAGGGTATTAGCTAAAAAGGAGTTTGCCGGAATATCAATCAATGACTAGAAGTCTAGCAAAGCTGTGTTGGTCGGGATTGTTGTTCAATCTTGATAGATTCGGCGATTTTTTCTTTTTTTTTTTTTTTGGTGATAAAAGAGAGTTGTGAGGTGTGGTGTTGAGAAAACGAAACAAAAGATGACGCTTGGTCTAGCTGAGGGTTTGGTTAAACATGTGCAGCAATTACGAAATATGGAAACCCATGACCTTGTTTACTTGAGATATAGGTACAACTCGATGGTTAGGGTTAGGGTCTCTATAAACATTGTCATCCCTTTTTGCAGCGCAAGCCTGACAATATCTAACATTCAGTATATAGTGGTAAAGTAGAAACAGTAATCTAACCAACCATAATATCATAAACTCAATTTAATTGTTACTTCCATCACTTGAGTCTCTAGTATTCACATTATTCAAACCAGCACGTCGAATTTACAAGTCATGTGACTAACTACCAACTGAGCGTCGACCGGGAAACAGCCCCACTTAGTATATATGCCAGCTGTTATCAGCTGTCCTGGACATGCTACACACTTCATCTCATGTTAGAATGTTCAAGCCAAATGCATGCGTCGTCCATCATGACACAAACTTAGACTTCATACATAGCCACCAATTGTATCATGCGCCACGAAACCATATATTAACAGCAAGTATATTTGAGGGTATATGTGTAACGCCTTACCGACTTGAAGAATGCAATTGAAGAGAACAAAACCCAAAACACCATGAATGCCACCCCTATATGTTTATTTATAAAGCTTGTTGTTGGGAAATTAGGCTTGGGTAGGTTGGGGCTTGAACCTGATGAGGCATCATCTGCTGAGGATAGAATTGCTGTGAGGTTGCATGATGCATTTGTTGGGGAGCATGCTGCTGATAGTCTTGGGGTTGCATAGGACCAAAGTTTTGTGGGGAGATTTGTGGCAGAGGCATGGGCTGAATAACATATTGTTGTTGAGAATGGTGCTGCATTAGCTGTATGTGTTGATAGCCTTGTTGCTGTAGAGGCATGCTGTTTTGAATAACGCGAACAAGAACTTCGGTACGCCCGCTCCGGTGGTATTTGGCAAGAGGAATATTACACTACAAGTAGACATTTTAGAAAAGGTTATCGTATCTATCTGTCGACGGGGATAGACTTACTTGAGAGCATGCATGCCGGACATCCTTCAATCCTTTGATAAAGTATGGGATACAACCACAGGCAGTCACACAGCAAACAACCGCGGCAATCATATGGGTGAATCCTCCAGTCTCCGCTGTAATAGCAGTTAATCCAAAGTGACTACAGTTGGGACACAAGACTGGCGCAGCCTTGGACTGCAAAGAGACCAAGGGCGTCGTAGCAACAGGCACTTGTCCGTTCTGTGCCGACGGTTGCTGAAGCTGGGGCTGGGCCTGTTGTTGTGGGGGAACACCTTGCTGTTGAGGGCTTGGTGATGGTTGTTGCGGGACATTCGGCTGATGTGGTGTCTGAGAAGCTGGTGATTGTGGAGCTGGAGAGGGTGTATGGCCCAGAACCGGGGGTCGAGCGCCGGGCGGAGGAGCTCCCTGATACATTGGAGGAGGAGACATGGGATGGACGGGAGGCACTTGTATGCCAGGGCTGGTGGCATGAGAAACTGGAGAGTTTACTGTCGTCGGGTGAAAGGAATCGGCATGTTGAGGATGTTGTACATTGTGCACGCCAGCCCCGATTAGCGCCGCTGAGGAGCCCGTAAGCGCGGGGATTTGAGGCGATGCAGCTGCAGAGACGACACTTGCTGTGGTGCTTATATCCATGGGACCAGCAAACTTGTTGTTGTCGATGAAGCTATCGTGAGGGTTGGTGGGAGGCGCATATACATTGTGGGGGGTCTCAATAACCTCAGGGAGGTTATTGTCGCGATGGTCGGGGCCCATGGGAGTTTGGTTGCGCATGCGCAGATATAGGTATCAAAGTGTTTGTGTTAGCTAGAGAAGAAGAAAAAAAGAAAGCAGGACAAGTTAGTAAGTTGAACAAATATGGAAGGGTAGGTTTGACAACCTTGAGATGACCAAGTGTGATTATATAGGGAGTCGATAGTCGCACACAGACATAAAGAGATAAGTACATGCATGTACTATGATCCCACGCGCCCCTGACAGATGTCAGCCCAATGATTGGAATTTATATTTCTGAAAACTCACTAATAACAGCCATTGTGGCAAGTTTGCTGTCTATAATTTAGAGTCTCGTAATAGTATGTTGGGGGAAGAAGGAAGAATCCCCCAACATATATGCCTTGGTTCAAGTCGTATTAGTTGCAACGCAGGATCTTTGCTTCAAAACTCCGCGTTTGGCGTTCACTTTCGGCGCATGCAACCAGAAAAAAGAGAGGGGCTTGAGCACAGTATACATGTATGTATGTACCTATACATACATATGTAAGTGAGTGAGGCAAGTAAGACTAGGAGAAAAAGGGTGGCGGCTGTCAATACGATAGAAGACGAGGAATGAGAGGAAACCTAAAATCGGTATGGGCATGGGGAAGGGGACATGAACATGGTCCAAGTTGATTTACCGGACTCAGTCTCCTAGATTCCTGTCACTTTTCGTATGGGATCTTAATTAGCCAACGCCAAATAGTTGTCAAAAAGATGAGCTGTCGAGATACTCAACTACACCTACGCAGGTGGGTTTCAACTGCCCAAGTTTCTTCTATAGATGTCACGATATACATGACAAGAATTCAAGCCTCTTCACCTGAAGCGGTTTTTGTGCGTCATATGTCCCTCCCTCCCTGTCTTGAGTTTCAAAGCCATTTTCGTTTTTCAAGGCTTACTATGATCCCAAATGGACATCTCTTAGGGTTAACCAGTCACTAGTCATCTCCTTGTTACTTTTGTGGGTTTATCCTTTAACTTCAATTCTTTATATTGGTAACGATGATCTTTAGCTAAAAACTCTTGCAATTTCCTAATTAGGATAGTGACGTCTCTTGATGTGAGGTAAATGTGGGTCCAATCGTAGCCTTGCGAAAAGTACTGTAGCCTTGTCGCGATCTACAATTCCCCCCCCCCCC
>MKGJ01000213.1:0-15834 GCA_002018255.1 Bretziella fagacearum | reverse complement strand
CCCCATTACTAGATTACTTGAGCCATATCATTGTCCAACTTTTTTGGACTTTGATTCATATCAATCGCATTCTTTGTGACTATTGATCAATCTCCCAACATGTTTGGCGCACCCAAATTTGCCGCTGCAGGTGCGGCCGACTATTCCTCATCCGACGACGACAGCAACGACGATCAACATCATGATGGCGAATTTCACCCACGAAAGCGCCGGCGTATGGGAAAGGAAAGCGCGGCCCTTGGCGTTTTTGGTGATGATAGCGATGACGATGACACACGACCTGGAAAGCAATGGAAGGGCAAAACTTTGAGATCTAAAGGCATGGCTTTTATTTCAAGTGGCGCTCAGAATCCAATTGAGGATGAAGACTTGGAGGATCTCGACAACGTTACTCAAACTATGATTGAAGACGACGACAGCGACAGCGACGACGACGGCGACGACGACGACGACGACGACGACGACGACGATGAAGCTGAACCTGGTTCATTTTTCCGTGGGGGACTCGGTTTGGGGGCTACTAAAGCTTCTCAAGACCAGGAGGACGACGATGAAGATGAGAAGGACCCTATAGATCAACCTACCTTTACTCCGGCCACCTTTATAAGCGGTAAACCGACCAAGTCGACATCATATAGCCACAAGAGTAAGAAACCACAACAGTTTGACTCTAGTAATCCGTTTGGCCGAGGGTTCGTTCCGTCCTCCGCATACATACCCACTCTCAACCAAGATGTTCTTGAAGAGAAGCCCCAGGCCCCTGTGGTACCAAAGTCCAGCGCTTTTGCTTCGGGAAAAAAGTCAAAATTCGGCAACAGTTTTGCTCAGCGTATGATGGCTAAAATGGGGTACAAGGAGGGTGAAGGTCTGGGTGCTGATTCGCAGGGTCGGAACATTGTCATTGAGGCGAATCTGCGCCCTCAGGGCGTGGGTCTTGGTGCTGTAAAGGAGAAGTCTGAACAGGAACGCCGGGAAGAAAAGAGACAAGCGGCTCTTCGTGGTGAGAAGCTCGAGGAATCTTCAGATGAGGAGCGCAGGAGGCGTAAAGAGAAGAAAAAAAAGGCTGTTCAGGTTGGGCGTGCTGGAGGTACAGCTACTGAGAGAGCCAAGGCTAGAGTAGCAAAGGGCAAGTTCATGACTGCTGAGGAACTAAAGCGTACGGCACCTGGACTACATATTCCGGAGGCATTTACGCCGATCCTTGACATGACGGGACCCGATGTTAGTACTTTAACCTCTACGGCTGGCCTGATGAAGAATACTCAGGCTTTCGTTTCAGCAACAGAAGCGCCAGAGGTTGCCGAAAAACGTAAGCTCATCAAGCGGTCCCATGTAAAGCTTGCAGCGCTTTCAGAGGAATGGAGCACATTGGCTGAGCATAAGGCCTGGGTTGACAAACAACTTGAAGAGCTTACCCAAAGTACCAATGATGTTGCGGCGGATGCTGAAAGATTAGCTGCCTTCACCACCATTATCATTGAAGAGCTGCCACAAGCAAAAGGTTGGCGAGAGACTATGGCCTGCCTTGATAAAGCCGCCGCCACTGGGGCAGCTATAGATGAGATGTCTGATACCATCGTGTCTGTCATATATCCTTTGATCAAAGACGCCGACTGGAATCCCTTGTTAGAGCCAACACGATTTGCAACGGATCTTATACCTTTGGCGCCAATTCTTGTTGGATCATCATCATCAGCAGCAGCAGCAGCAGCAGCAGCAGAGGATGCTATATCTTCACATAGGCATAATGATGACCACCTCTTCGCTCATCACCATGATAATGACGTGTATCGACGCCACCACAAGCAAACAACGGCATATGAAAGTTTAATGTACAAGTTATGGCTTCCGCGTGTTCTTTCTGCTGTGAGGTCGTGGAATGCCCATGATCCCGACATCCTTCTCGGCCTGCTCAACACTTGGAAACCTCTGCTACCTGCCTTTGTTCATGCGCAGCTAATCGCTGCAATTACTCGTCACTTGGATAACACTCTTGCCTCCTGGAACCCGAAAAAGTCCGCCCATCTTACAACACTCCCGCATACTTGGGTATTCCCTTGGCTTCCCTACATCCCATCTACGCAATTAGATCCCAAGGGTAATGGACTGGTCGCCGACGTTAAGCGCAAGTTTCGCGCGCTTCTGGCGGCTTGGGATTATAGTAAGGGTGTGATCCCCGGTCTTTTGGCCTGGCGTGAGGTTCTTGGTTCGGAGTGGACCTCGCTCCTCTTGGGCCATGCCCTTCCTGCCATGGGCACATATCTTGGGCGAAACTTTTGTGTTGATCCCGCAGACCAGGCACCATATCTCCCAATGCTACAGGGTGTATTGAAGTGGGGAGATGTATTAGGCCACAAGACCGTGGGGGAGATTGTCAAGAGCCAGATTTTCCCCATGTGGCATGCGAGGTTAGAGGAATGGCTCTCAAGTGGCGAGGTGAACTTTGCCGAGGTTGCAGAGTGGTTTTCGTGGTGGGATACTGTTGTGTTGCCCAAGAACATTCAAAAGCTTCCTGGGGTGCGGGAGGAACTTGAAAAGGGGTTGGCGGTTATGGAAAGAGGCGTGGAGGCGTTGGCGATTTAGTTGTCATGACCTCGAATGGGCTTCTGATGTTCACAAGCGCAGCCTGACGCGCAGCACCACCCTGTTTAGTGTATGTACTTGTCTTAACCCTAACCCTGTATATACAAGTACCTACACTGACATGGAGAACGCTCTTCTAACTTGTGTTTTCAGCTTCTTTTTTGGTTGGTGACAGCCTCCCCTCTTGGGGCCCGTATACATGTAGTACAGCATCATAGGAAGCTTCAACTTGCATTTAAATATCGTAATGGTAGTTATCTGTTTCAATAAAATAGCTACTAGCAAATTTCCCGTCTCTATGGCCCTAGTTTCGTTAGTAATTCAGTGATTCGTTCATCTCCTCCCCTCCACCTGGTACAAGAGCCTCGTCCCCCATCCCCAGGCAACGGCAGCTTGTATACGTCATTTCTATTGGCGAACCTTGTTTAGCCTGGCCCTTGCTCGCACGCACACACACACGCATGCACTCATTTCTCCCTGCTCTCTCTCTTCCTCCCCCCTCCATCCCGCCCGCGCCATCGTCTAGATTTTCAGCGCCGTGATATCAATCAATCAATAAATCAAACACAAATCAAGGGCATCCGATCGTGCTCCTACCTCGACAACCTAGATTTTGCATATTCATATCCTCACGCGGAATTTCATTTTATTGATTATCCATATTTGAACAGCCGCACAGCGCCAATCAGTTGTTCTTTCAAAACAACATCTCCTCTGACTCTCCCACCACCACCACCACCACCACCACCAGCAGCCAGCAGCCAGCAGCCAGCAGTGCTGCCTGCCACAGCGGTGATTTCACACAGCAGCCACCATGTTCTGGAGATTTGGCGGCTATTCGAGTGTCTCGACTATTGATGCCATTCTCGACAAGACCGAGTTCACGCTCGAAGAGTTGCTCGAGGAGGCCGATCTCATCCAAGAGCTTAAACAGCACAACACTCGCCTTATCGAGTATCTCCGCGAAGATGCTGTTCTAGAGACCTTGATGAAATATGTCGTGGCGCCCCGCCTGGAGCTTGCCGCCACGACATCTACTGGCGATGTTGAAGCCTCATCTACCTCCTCCGAAAATATCTCTGAATCATACTTGAAGACCGAATCCGACAAAGACTCCAACTTGACCTCGGAAACTTCCGACCCCGCGGCATCTACAGACGCTGCTACCGAGCGGAGACCTAGTCTGATATTCTCTCGACCCCGGGCCACGTCCATTGCCAACAGCGAGAATAACGTCGATGATGATGACCCCGACAAGAAGCGGAATCGTTACGCTTACGTAGCCTCTGAAGTCCTAGCCTCCGACATCTGGTCCATTTATGAAGCTTTGATGGAGAATGAAAAGTTCTTTCCCGAATTCTGGCAATTCCTGAAGCGCCCTTCTCCCCTCGACCCGCTGCAGGCTGGCTACTTCACCAAGGTCAATGAGGCTTTGTTTGATAAAAAGACGGAGCAGATGGTTGATGTTTTGAAGAAAATGCCCACGGCTGTTTCTGACTTGTTAAGTCATGTCGAGTCACCCATGATTATGGATCTTCTGTTGAAGATCATTGCCTTGGACCGCAAAGATGGTGGCCACGGTATCGTCGAGGTTCGTCATTCACCCTAATATTACCCTAACTCGGAACTTGCCAACACTTCCAAGTCTGATCAAAAAGCTTAAGCTAATCAACTCCCCCCCCCTGTGCTCTCCTTTGCAGTGGTTGTATTCTCAAGATATCGTCCCTACTTTGGTAGCCTGCTTGTCACCTGAGCGGAACTGGGTGGTACAAACCGCCGCCGGTGACTTTCTCAAGGCCATCATTACCATTTCTGCCAACGCTTCGCAAAATGACCAGCAGTGTATCGGCCCCAACGAGCTTACTCGTCAACTTGTTTCGCGACAGTGCGTTGAACAACTAATCAAGTACATGCTGGGCGGAGGTAACCCCCTCACTGTCGGCGTTGGTATCGTCATCGAAGTTATCCGTAAAAACAATTCAGACTACGATCCTGACGTTGGCTCCGAGGCGGGTGCTCCCCCTACGAGTAGAGACCCCATCTACTTGGGAACGCTGCTCCGCCTGTTTGCCGAACACGTGCCTGACTTTATGAGGCTCATCATGAAGGCACCTTGCGCCCAGAATGCCGTTAGCTCTACTTTTGGCGACAAGCTCGAACCTCTAGGCTTTGACCGTTTCAAGACGTGCGAACTTATGGCTGAGCTGTTGCACTGCAGTAACATGGGTCTTCTCAATGAGCCCGGTGCCGAGGACCTTATTGCTGCTAGAGATGTCGAAAGACATAGATTAAGAGCTGAGGGCCGTCTGTATCCCCAGTACATGGGGGACGATTTGTCCATTCCTGCCGATGACCTGACCATGCGTTCGCTACACCACGAAGAGAGCAGACGATTGGAGGTTACCAACCGTGATGATGATTTCGAAGAGGTCGAGTCTTCTAATGACGACTTTGTGCGTGCTGAGGATGAAATGCCCCCCGTTGCTTTGTTCATGGATAAGGACGACGATGACTTCGTGGATGAACCCCTCAGCTCACCTCGCCTCAACATCAGGGAGCAGCAGGACAACGACGAAAACAACGCCGACTCTGAAGTTTCCGGAACCGATCTCCCCGCGTCCATCGACGAGTCTTCCGACCTTTTATTCAAGGAGTCTTCCATTGGTGAGATTTCTATGCTCGAGACGTCTGATAAGAACGGACTAGACGACTCTTTGAAGTCTGCTATTGATGATGACGAGCAGGCTACTGTCGAGGAGAGAGAAATTGTTGACAAGATGGAAGACATCACCCTGGAGTCTGATAATAGTGCCACCGAGGATAGGAAAATCCAGGAAGACCAGGATAATGATGATGAGAAACTTGTTGATGCTCAACAAGTGGAAAATGTCTGTCAGAGTGATCAGGCTGAAAGCACCCCCCTTGAGACTGCTTTTACCGACCCTGTTGCTTCAACTTCACTAATGTTCGCCGAGGCTTCTTCTCCTGACCCATCCGTAACTGTCACTGTCGTCCCTGGTGATAGTTCCGACTCGGATGATAAGATGGCCGAGTCGACTACTCTGGATGTTTCCATTAGCCCTGCCACCGAAGCTTCCGAGGCCAGTAATGAGACTATAGCTACAATCAAGCCTACTGAGACCACCGTAGAGGCCGATCAATCTACTTGTGATGCTCTGGATGACCCCCCCTTTGACTTTGAAATAGAATCGGAGCCTGAAGTGGTCCCAGAGCCTTCTATTGTATCAGAAGCCGATGACGACAAGGACGTTAGCCGTGAGAGTTTGGAGACCATGACTCCCGAGGCCTCTATCCTGGACGTCAAGAACACAAGTCAGGTGTCAGAGCCAGAGAACTCGTCAGCGTTTTCGACTGGTCTTGGTGATTCTCGCTTGGATGGTAGTGTCCTCCAGGAACAATCTGCCTCTCATGTAGAGGACTCTGCTGCGGATCCTGAGCGTTCGGAGACTCCGCCTGTGCATGCCGCCCCTCAAGTCCCAGTCGTTGGTGACCTCCTGAAGATGCAGTTTGTCGAATACCACGTGGTTCCCACTATCCTATCCTTCTTCTTTGCTTACCCCTGGAACAACTTCCTTCACAACGTTGTCTATGATATCGTTCAACAGGTTTTCAACGGGCCGATGGAGCGTGGGTTCAATCCGACCCTTGCCATTTCACTCTTTGAGTCTGCCGATATCACTGCCGCCATCACAAGAGGACAAATTGCTAGTGATGAGTCACAGGCAAAGACCAAGACTCGTATGGGGTACATGGGTCACTTGACTCTGATTGCCGAAGAGGTTGTCAAGTTTACCGAGCGTCATCCTCCTGAGCTTCTATCCGAAACGGTCCTTGACAGGGTTATGAACCAGGAGTGGATCAACTACGTTGATGGACCTCTGGCTGAGACCCGTGAACGTGATAATGCTATCCTTGGTGGGGTTAGGCCTGAGGATGCCATCAGTGCTCGCGCCAATAATATGAGCATGGACTCTTATGGTCCCTCGTCTCTTGGACTGAGCAACACTGGTACTAATGCTTTGGCATCGGCTGGCTTGACTGGTGGATTAGAATCGTCTGACCACGCAGGGAACAACGGTATTGGACCTTTTACAATCAGTACTGGTACACTGATGTCTGGGTTTGGTAGTTCTAGCGATGAGGAGGATGAGGATGAGAACGAGAATGATGAGGATGTTACCAACGAGGTAAGTGTGGAAGCACTCTGAAGATCCCGATACATACATATATACCCTGACTCTGACTTTGATACTGAAACTGAAACTGATACTGATACTCGGCCAGTTCCGCGCTTATACGGACCCGCTTAACAACGCTAATAGCGATGGCTCGTCTCTGAACCCCCCCTCAATCCCGCCTCCTCCGCCGCCGCCGCCGCCGCCGCCGCCGCTGAACATTGCCCCTTCTAGAGCTCGCCTTCAGCTTCAGGCACGATTGGCGATGCACCAAAAGAAGAATGCCACCAGCTCCTCGGTGCTTAACAACGAGGGCATCCAGAACGACGAAGGCGGTGATGATGACGGCTTCGGTCCCTCTAGCAGCTCGATTCCCGCCCCTCGTAATCCTTTTGACGATGATGCTGATGAGGTGGATGATTTGAGCGATGATGAAGATGGGCGGGGTCTCACTGGCACTAATTGGTCGTCGTCTGAGGACACTGCCGGTCGTGGAGCTTGGTGGCGTGAAGCTCTCCAGAGTGGTGGTAATGATGGCTCTGACAGTGATGACATGGGTGAGGATGAGGAGTTTGGCGAATTTGCTATGCCTGAGGCAGAATCAGGTTCATCTCCTGAATCTACTACTGCTTCTGGCTCGGTATCAAGTAGTAACACGGAGGGTAGTGGAAACAAGATTTCTATCCTGAAGCCTCTTGCTGTCCATCCACCCTTGGGCACTACTTCTCTTGGACCCAAGAGTGGTGGCTTGAGTAGTCTGTGGCCCTTTGGCCAGTCCTTTTCAGCATCTACCGCCGCTAGTTCTGGCAGCACCCAGCATATTGAAGGTGTGTCGGGCGATGACAAGAACAAAGGCGTTGCCGTTGTTGATGGTGATGAGGGAGACGAGGTCTTTGTGACGGGCGAAGATGGAACCAAGGTTTCGCGGGCTGTTGAGGCCACGCGGAGGACGAGTTTGGAGGATCCGGACGAGGAAGAAGTGGTTCTCTAGAAGATGGCTACTTCTGGTAGATTGAGCGGATACAGATATCAATCATGGCTCTAAACGGACACGACGCATATGGTTTAGGAATGGGTAATGAATGCCATGCGCACGACAGGATTCAATAGATGTTATCATGGCATTGGGATGGGAGGGGTTGGCGGGTGGGTGCATTTCTACGACATTCTGGGTTACCAAATTTGCACTTCATCGTTATGATGGTGGTAATAATGACTTGGACCGATCACAAAATCGTTTGCCGACATGAATTTTACAATACAGATGGATGAATTAAATATTTGCCAGTGAAGAAAGTGATTAGTGATTTGGTTATTGAACTCTCAGCTATTGACGTCACGTGCTTTGAACCCAGTGTCTTGATTTTGTGACACAACACCAACCCAACCACACAACCCTAAAAAGGTCCCCCCCCATCTCATACGCCAGATGCTATTCCACCAGAAGAAACAGTCAACAAGAAAAGAAAGAAAAAACAAGAAATCACCAAACTCCATTCCAGCCAGCCGTCACACACAAAAGGTATTTACAAAAACATGTCAAGAAAAAGAAAGAAAAAAAAAAAAAAAATCAAGAAAAGTATCTGGTTATGCTTCGTTTGATGCTTCGATGCAGACGTCTTTTTCAACTTTTATACTTTGATTTCCACTTGGCACGCCAGTTTCTTTACATGCTCATCAGTCTCATGACATGGTTGTTTGAC
Source organism: Bretziella fagacearum (assembly GCA_002018255.1). Taxonomy (NCBI): domain Eukaryota; kingdom Fungi; phylum Ascomycota; class Sordariomycetes; order Microascales; family Ceratocystidaceae; genus Bretziella; species Bretziella fagacearum. Next base: position 7,352 of record MKGJ01000213.1, on the reverse strand, counting down.
TGGTTCGACACAACAAGACCGGCGACAGCAGCCGACGTAAGAGTCGACAAGACACCGGAAAGGAAGGCTGAGACGGCAATAGAAGCGACATCACCACCGCGCGAAGGAGCGAGCTGAGTAAGGATGCCAATCTGGATCCCGAGAGAACCAATGTTGCCGAAGCCGCAAATGGCGTAGGTACCAATAAGGCGGGCGCGGGCAGATAGCTCGGTGGCGGCGACAAGTTCGGTGAAGGCAAGGTATTCGTTCTGGGGAAAAGAATCAAGTAGATAGACATGTTAGTTTTGTTGAGATACCAAAGGGGGGACAACAACTTTGGGGTGGGTTGGTTGGTTACCTTGACAATCTTGGTGGCAATGATCTTGGAAACGGTGTACAAGCTATGGTCGCGAGGAACACCCAGCAGGAAAGCAATAGGGTAGCAGATGTAGCCAACAATGAGCTCCAGAGACAGCTTAGGTGTGTTGATGTTGAGATACGAACCCCACCAGCCCAGAAGACCATCAATGAGACCAACAAAGGCGAGGATGCACATGATGGAAGCCATGATGGTACCGGCAATCTTGATACCAAAGTAGGCACCGTTGGCAAAGGCATGCAGAGCGTTCTGGGCATCTTCCTCCTCATCATCAGGAATGATGACCTGGCCGGCAGTCAAAGTCTCCTCGGTCTCGGGGAATCTCAGCTTGGAGATGGCCAGCGAGGCGGGAATGGACATGATGCAGGCCGAGACCATAGCCTGGGCGTTCAGACCCAAGCCAATGTAGGCGACCAAGACGGAACCGGAAATGGTAGCAAAACCGCAAGTCATGATCTGATGAATCTCGGCCTTGGTCATGTGAGGAACAAAAGGACGGACCAACATGGCCGACTCGCCCTGGCCAATAAAGGGAGTGGCAGCAGCAACAACGGCCTCGGCACCAGACACACGGAGAGCCCAGAAAACAAAAGTGGCAAACTTTTGGACGAACCACTGGAGAACACCAACAAACCAGAGAACTTGGACAAGAGAGATGAAGAAGATGATGGCGGGCAGGACAGTGAGAAGGAACCACGGCTTGGCAGCAGTCTCGTCAGTGGTCAGGAAAGCAACACCCAGCTTGGAGAAGCCCAAAAGGTCACCAGCACGGTCGGCAATGAACTTGAACATGTCGTAGCCGACACCAGTGCGCAGGACAAACAGAGCAATAATGTACTGAGCGAGCATACCACCAATGACGGTACGCCACTGAACCTTGGAGCGGTTAACCGAAGTAGCCCACAAAACGAAGATCATGACAACCAAACCAAACAGAGAAACGGCGCGGTTGGCGCGGTTGTTGTCCTCCCATTCCTCGGTGACAAAAGTACCGACGAGGATAGCAGCAATAGTAACAAGAGCACCAGCGGGAGTGCGCAGGTTCTCCGGGATGTGCTCGTAGATGACAACGGCCGTGCTCTTCCAGACGAACTTGATGGGGTTCGACACAAGGGTGGATGGGACGTAGAAGAAGATGATGCGTAGCATAATGGCAAGCCATACCAAGAACGGAACAACCCAGTTCTTGTCATCGTGGTGAAGAACCAGAGAAGCAATCCACCAACCAGTGAAAAGCATGGCAAAGAAGAGGTGGATAACCCACTTGTGACGGCGGATCCACAAGCCAACCATGGAGCTGCGGTGGCTGTTGTCAACGGTAGACTCGCCGGCAACAGCATTCTTCTCGGGATCCGCAAACGAACCGGCCTTCTTAGACGAGATCGAAGCAGAAGCCTTGTGCTGGGCAGCGGGCGCAGCAGTAGCATTGTGTTCAAGGCTCTTGTCATAGGCGACGCTGTCGTCGGCGACCACACCACCGGCATGGGTGTTGGAAGTAGGCTCGGCCATCTTTGTTGAGGTTTGAACGTCCTTGAGAGAAGCTGTTCGGGAAGACGGGGGCGGAGGATGCTGTTGAAGAATGAACTCTGGTAAGAAATGGATATATACACGGCGGGGAGGATATCCGGAGAATCAATGTCAACCAGAGGCTGAAGCAGCAACGGCCTGAGCTATATGTGTGGGAGGGAATGATTAAAAGAAATAATGAAGAGAACGGGAAGACAGACAACGGAGTTGTTGAGACTGCTGACGAAAAGAAAAGAGAAATAAGAGGAGGAGAAGAGATGGAGGAGGAGGATCGCGTTAAACTGGCGGCGGGAACTGCAGCTTTTTCTTGTATAAATTTTTTTTTTTTTTTTTTTTTTTTTTTCTGCTTGACGGTTTTCCGTTTTTGGAGTAGTTTCTTTTATCAGCGGTTGTGCCAAGTTGAGTTTTACAGTTGCTGTATCTACCGTCAGCGACCGACCCTCTTTGGAGTTATTTACCAGTGTTTTTTTTTTTTTTTTTTGGTTTTGGATGTAGAGATCCACCAGATATCATTCTTTTTTTTTTTTTTTTTAAATGTTCTGTATTCCCAACACTCTGCTGTGAACGCGGTTGTTAACATGATGTAGAACATGTGTTAATCAACATCTGTATGTAAAGTAAGCCCACCTCATCTTAACAGTAAATCCCTTGCTTTTTCCAACTAAAAATTGCCTTGGCTATTTCTTATCGCTCCAGGCCAGGGCCGCCTCTGACTTATCACCGCACCGACACCTAGAAAAGATCGGCCTGCGATATGAACCTGGTCCGTGTTCGACGCATATAAGTACGCTTTTGCTCGTTGCCATTGGCCTCAGCATGCGATCAAGAAAAACAAGAAGAAAAAATACCCTTGTTTATAGATAGCAGAGGGGAATCATAGTACTAAACTGACCAGGGGTGGAGTGACTGTAAAGGGAATCCATCTTTCCCTAACCTGCTTGTGCACAAACTAAAAAAGATTTCAAAAAAGCGGTTTGATATTGTGACATTGGCTCGCGATGCGTGGACTACAAGTTTTTCTAGTTTTTTTTTCTTTTTTCTTTTTCCGATGTCATCGGTCGTCATGTCCCGGCTGAAATGGGAAAGCACATAATATATTTATATTAATGACCTCGAATCTATATTAATGAAGTCGAATTTATATTAATGACCTCGAACAGTGGACTCGGTAAATTGTTTCCACGCGGTGTACCTTCCTATTCAAAATTCCTAGCAACACAAAGCATCTGTAAACAGTAGTTACCTATTTATCAGCCACCAACAACCAGCAAATCAGCATCTATATATAGCCTCAGCCCATACAGCTCTGTGCTCTGTAGCAAAACACACCAGTCAAGTAAGTGATACTGAGTACCGATGCATACTCGCGCACACACACACACACACACACACACACACACACACACACAAACTCAAGTGACTTGCATCATCGTTCCCTCTGGCTATAATCCTTGGACAATTCATCATTTCATTCAGCCGCCTCTGGTTTCTTCTCATCTGCCAAACATCAAAGTCTAATGTAGGGCCGGGGAGATAGCACGCTGGCGATAGGGCCATGCCACATCTCCCCCCCCCCCTGCGTATCGCAACGATGCTTCAATCAACGGTTGCTCACTAACGAATCTTTTACTCTGAGGGTTGATCAAGCATGGAGTGGCTATCTCTCATGTAGATGGGCCTCAGCCACGATGCGATTGGCTTGGGAGCTCACGAGATATGAGAAGCGCTGGCCACTTATCGACATCATAGCTCCTCCAGTCAACTCCAACCCAAGTCGTCCATCAGAGAGAGTTGGGGTGGCAAATGTCGGGGCACTTCCCCACGCTTGGATGACGCCCGTGCTTATTCAGTCCAGCTCGTTTAACAAATCTCTATTATTATGAAGGGGTTCCGCTTCTTGGCAAACTGATTCGGTCATGTCCCCGCGCCAGGCTATCTTGTAACCCAAGTTGGTTTGCCCGCCATCACATATTGCTAGTATAAAAGGCTCTGTGTATTGGGATCCTGCAGCTCCATCGCCACGCAGGCCATCCGATCTTGGACATCAACTGCAAGCTACCAATAAGACTAGCGTCAGTTTTCTTTCTACTGGTTCCAGCACGCGGCCACCGCCAGCGGGAAACCGACGATCCCTTCCTTCTAGGCCAAGTGCGACACACAAACTGTAGCATGTCAGACTGAACGGGAAGCAGTGGTTGTTATTATTGTTCTTGGAGGTTCCATGCTGCAGCTTGTAGCACAGGAACAATATCATTCAAGGGACCTTGAGTTTGGGGATGATGAATCCCCCGGTCAGATAGCGAAAGACTACTAGGCTCTCCCTTGATAATTTAAAGGGGCTATCTTGTCTAAAATATATGGCCTGAACAGTCAATATTGACTCAAGTTCTTTGTGTCTCGACGATTCAAAGACAACAACAAAAAAAAAAAAAAGGGCCTATTTCAACACATCATCGTGGGGTGACCAATGAGAAATGTGATGAAAATATTTTGTCACATGCATACCTTTCCAACTTGACCCCAACATAGATGCTTATCACTTGGCAGGTTCATCAGCCAAAAAGAAAACTCTCCGATGATACTACACAGGCTGGGCGGATCAAGATATGTCTCACCCGTGTTGGCTTTCAGTCTCTGTATCTCAACAAAACCATTAGAAAGCCATCTTTGGAGAATTGCCATTTTGGTCTAGACCAGACACAACTAGACCCTTCAACAGTCCCTGCTTGCGTAGGCGGGAACAAGATAAGGAAGACAGGGGTCAGGTTAGGTGCCATCATCAAGGCAGATTTCTTGTATATGAGAACTCAGGGAAAAAAGGATGCCTATGATTTGATACAGAGCTATCCTCAATCTCCCCAAGGACTCACTAGAGGGAAGACACCAGCCCACGGACATGGAAGAACGAACAGACGTCCAGCATCTATGATGGTTGGTCGTCTAGTGAACAAATTGCCCCCCCCCTCCCCCCCAACTGGCCGTCCCATGCAGTCGGGACAATGGTGATACCGTTGATAACGACGCCATGTCAATCGTAATGACAGATAACCTTTTTCAACCATCTCAAAGGGTAACATCGCTCATATCAAAAAAAAAATAAAAATAAAAATAAAAATAAAAAAAGGATATCAACCTGTCCAAGATGGGGGAAGTTGCGATAAGGTGCCGAGTTCTCACATTCGTAGTTTCGTTCATCGCAGGTATCCGTAGGTTTTCCGTTGTAGTTATCTCTGGTCGTCATGTGGCTCTATGCTTGACGCCAATGATGGTGGTGTGGTTCTTTCGGAAGAGGTAATATATTGGTTGGAGTTTCGGTAGGTGCCGTGGCTGATATCTTGTATAGTCAGACCCTCTGTGTTGTCATGATAGTTGCTATCAAGCTAGATGGTCGTAAACGTTGGAGAGATGTATCGTTCGGCTGAAGTCGAATCCATTGGAGATCCATGTAGCATATTGCATGCCTCCGAGGTAGGTACCACCCACAACAGAGCAAGAAACAAAAGATGAAGATGCAAAACTAAAAGAAACTCTCTCTCTAAAAGGGTCTCTCTACTCTCTTTATACTCGATCCCCATTTCCCACGTTTCATTCTATCACGTAAAAGTTTTCCTTTTCTGCCATGAAGCCATTGGCCCTCACGATGTCGCCAATGACGGCGTAATTGAAAAGTCCCCGGTGCTGCCAGTATTCGCCTTGAATCCGGCGGACTCCGTCTGTAATTATGGTCAAGGCTTGGAGCTTTCCTAAACACTACCAAAAGGTCATCCATTAGTAGGTCGGTCTGCACACCTTCTTCTATTCGTTCTAGATCCCTCCTTGTCATTCACCCCCAATTGGTCGTCCCTTGAACTCTTTCCTGATTAGTCTACTAGATTAATTTCATCTGCACTAGTCGAGTCTCGTGCAACACGAAAAAAAAAAAAGAAAAGATGAAAAAAGAAAAGATGAAAAAGGGCAGTTACTTTAAGTATCGGTTTTATCGGATGACATAAACATCATCGTAGTAATAACTCAATTCAACATTCACACTTCATCATATCTCTCATCCCATAACATAACATAACCCTCAAAGTAAATAATAATAAAAATTGCTTACCCACTATTCCTTCTCCCCCTCTCACCTTATTACAAGCACGCAGACAAAAGAACCTGAAAAATCCCTGTCCCTTGCCTTCTCTGCATGCTTCCCTCTCCTTCTCGTCCTCCAACTCAACCCCGTCCTTCAGACCGCTCTCCATCCTCAAGGCCTACTAACATCCATCCACCGGCGACTTTCTAATCTCGCCATCCACGTAACCCCTCCCAATCCCATCTCTCTCGCCACAATAAGCCCATTCAATCAACTTTAGTCCCTGCAAACCCTCTCATGCCGCGTGTTTCTTTGGCCAAAAACCAACATTCCCCTCATTCCTAATCCCCACCAAACGTAAAACATCTCGACGTCATGACATTAACCCTCAAACTTGCTTCTCAGCTTCCCGACATGGTTGACCATGTGCTGACTCAACGTTGTATCTCTATTTCATCTAATCTCGTTTCTACACTTTATCAAGTGTTTGAGTAGCTCTCTCCCTAGTGCAGGCATAGACTCTTCCCTATTACTGCTTACATTTTGTGTAACAATCATCAAATCCAACCGACATATAAAATACAACCACTAGTTCCACAATCTGTAGTGTTTACATTCTCATGTCTTATACTTTTGAACCACCCGACCTGCCTGTATATACCCCTTTCCACCCAAATCCACCACCCGCCCCCCTCCCCGTCCGTCTGTCTCCTCCCTCACCACTTCGTCACAGCCGCCAGGGAGCCTATATCTCAACAACAGCCACCATTAATACAAAGTGCATATAGACACCACCACCATATACTCTTCTTGCTTGCATAAGCCCCCCCCCCACAGACCAGACCAGACCAGACCAGGCCAGATGTGGAACAAGATGACAGTATCTTCAAGTAGAGGCCGCTAGGAATGATGTCGTGACATAACGTCCAGAAACTAAGCAAAATAAGAGTTGGGTAGATGATGATATTGAAAAAAAAAAAAAAAGGCCATGTTATTTTGGTCATTGAATGTTACTCGGCTATACCAAGGCTTCTTTTAAGCGTGATAGAGAGTGGCATAGCAACAGCCAAGATGCAAAGATGTGTCAAACTACCATCAACAGTCCCCTCATTCCTCAATCTTGATAATCACAAAAAAAACAACTATCAAACAACTTACAAAATGAGACTCACTAATATACAAAACAGTACACATACTAGACACTATGCCTCAGTCAAATCACAATATAGCTTGGAGATTTCCTTATTACCCCGTCTATTCATCTTGGGAAAGTTCGCTCGCTCGCTCACAATGGCCAAAACGAAATACAAAAATGAAATTTAGAATAAAATGATATCGCTATATACATTCCACCCAAATCTCTACATATATATATCCAACTCCTCCTCCTCCTCCTCC
>MKGJ01000212.1:25511-36308 GCA_002018255.1 Bretziella fagacearum | reverse complement strand
CGAGGGGAGGGGGGCCAAACACGGCAGATATCTTGTGTGTGTGTGTGAGTGTGTGTGTGTGTGTGTGAGTGTGTGTGTGAGTGTGTGTGTGTGTGTGAGTGGGGAAGTGGTGTACAACTTGGCTTGTATGCCCAGGCGAGACAACTGTCTCGAGTCTTTTGGTGTCGTTTCATTATATGCTAACAGTTTTTTTTTTTTTTTTCTCTTTTACACAGGCAACTATGGTGGTGAGTACGCCGACAATGTCAAGGCGCCCTTGGGTATGTTGTCCATTACGGTTGATGTGTAAATAACACCACACATACTTTGTTTCACCCCGTCAATGACCGCCTTGTGGCCTTTTCTTTTTTTCTTATCTTTTCTTTCATGACGGGAATATTGTCGAAATATCTACGCACCAACCAATTTTTTTTTTCCAAAGCAAAGCATAAATGAGGGTTTCTTCTTTTCTCGCCATTGTCTTGGGGGAGGTGGTTTCCACTTTGGCCATGTTGTCATCTTCAACCTCTCCCTTTTTTTTTTTTTTATGTGCGCCCTGGTTTTGATTTTTTTTTTGATCTTGGCTTCTTGTTCACATTATGTGTGTGTGTGTGTGTTTTCTTTTTTCTTTGCATCCTTTTCTCGCCAATGGTTTCCCAAAACTCTGGTCCTTTGCTTCATTTTCTGGTCAAAGTCAGTGTGAGGGATCCCATAGTTTCGATTCGTTCTTCGGTTCACATGGTTTTTTTTTTTTTTTTTTTTTTTTTGGCTCCTTTCCCCCTCTTGAAATTGTCGCAGGTATTGGTTCTGGCTTTTTTGTTCTTTTTCTTTTTTTCCTTTTATTTGGAGGGAGGGCGCGGGGGAGGATCAAAAAAATGATCATTGGGAACTTGAAGCCTTTTTTTTCTCTCATCTCTTAGTTTTTTTTTTCCTTACTTTTATGTCTATTTTTATTGTTGGAAAACTCGTGTGTTTTGAATTCCCGCATTGTGATGTATGAATGTTCTCGTGATTTAAAAACTCGGGATATAGTGCATTAAATGATTTAACCACTTTTGGGGTTTTGTGAATATGGAATATGGTGAGGGCGACTGCTATTAGGGTTACCCCACGTGATAGGGTCGTTTGTGTGTGTGTGTGTGTGTGTGTAACAGTCGATGGCTACACAAGAAAGAGAGTACAACGATGATATGAAACCTGCTCCGTGAAACACTGTTAATGCTTTGCTTGTTCCCATGCCTCTAATTCAGCTCTTATGACACTAACATTTTTGTCAATTGTGGATATATACTCCTTTCTCTTGGTTGGTCTCCACTTGTAATTTCAACTCATAGTTGTTTTCGTTCAACACCAGATTTGGTATCATAAGTTACTATTGGGGAAATTTTTTTATTTTTTTATTTTTTTATTTTTTTATTTTTTTATTTTTTTATTTTTTACTTTTTCATCAGATCTTTGCACCGGGCAACGCTACGTTGAACTGAGGAGGGCAGAGTAAGGCGGCCACAAAAAATTGGGTCCCTTTTTTTTGGATTTGTTTATTTTTGGGGGGGGGGGGGGTTTTTCTCTGCAAGTTGAGGAGTTCTCTAAACTTGCAATTTTTCCCCAAGACTCTCCAATTTGTCCTTGTTCTTCCCCGCGAGGTCAAATGGTTCACTTTTTACATTGTCCTGTCGGTCCTTTGTCATCCATCCAGTCACGATTACTGTAAACGACTGCAGACATGTCGTGGAGTCGCTATAAACGACGGGTTCAAGATGAATCCATTGGGGAGTTCCTCGTGTCTCTTGAAGCTTCCAGGGCTTCCGAGGCATCATGGAGATTATCGTGAGTGATTTTGGAACCTACCGACAAGCAAACAAACAAGATTGGGAAGTGGTTTGCTAATGAAGATAATTTCAGGACGCCGCCGGGTCCTGTGGAATCTGATGCAGATGATAGTCGGATTCATCTGAGTGATCTTCCTGAGCGTCCGAATGCTCCTGTGCCTCCGGGTAGTTCTTCGGTTTACGATGTGAGTCATCATCACCACCACCATCACGACCACGACCACCACTACTACTAATCTTCGGCATCCCCATCTGAACAATCAACTAACGAAAAAACCCAGCGTTCATCCCCCGCCACTTACCATGAATCCACCATGCGTCTCCGCAACTCCCTAGCCCGTGACCCCGAATTCTCCTTCCTCTCCGGCGCCACCCGCCTCTCCATTGTCCGTCCCACCACCGGCCACGAATCCGACTGGGTAACTGAACCCGACACCAACGCCGGCGACAACCCATACGGTTTCATCGCTACTACTACTTCTACTACCGCCACCACCACCATCAACGGCCACCACCGTCCTAACCGCCTGGCACCCACCATCGCCGACACCACCTACCGTAGCCATGGTCGCTACGAGAATGTCCCGCCTGTGCCGCCCGTGCATGCCAAGTACCGCCAACAACTAGCCGTCCCGGCAGTCGAGAGACCGTTTTCGTTTGTTCCCGAGGCCACAGACGAAATCGAGGTGAACGGAAAGACAATCCGGGTCATTCAGCCTGATTTGGCCTTGCCCGAGACGGTGAAGAAGCAGGGAGGGAAGAGTAGCATTGGGTTTCCAGGCATCATCACGAGGGAAAAGAAAAAGGAGTTGACGTACCCGAGTCTGGCACCCGAGGAGCTGAATGTTGTCAAGAGCCAGGAGGGCAGTCTGATCAGCGTCAAGGCTTTGTCCAACAATGTGACCATCCTGCGTCCTCACCAAGTCCAGCCCATGTCCCCGGAGATTCCAGATACCGATGATGGCCATGGGGGGGACATGGAGACTGTAGTCTTTGATGATGGCGACGATACTCGTGACTTTGACAACACGGTCATGGCCCAAGGTAACGTCTCCAACAATACCATTGTCGTCCGCGTCGACTACCCCACCGCGGTCGCCAGGAATCCAATGCAAAAGTTCAATCGGCCATTCCGTCCGGCCAACATTGCAATTCCAACTTCGGATAGCTTCATCTCGGGCAAGGCTACGCGGTCGCCGATGATGGGGACGAGCACGGTGGCTGGAGGGCGGGCGGCGTCAAAAGAGTCGTTGTTGGGAGAGGAGGATGAGACGGGGGTTATTGCGGGGGTGAAGAGGATGGTTTCGGTGGGACGGAATGGGAGGATAGTTGATTGGTTAGGGTCTGTCCGTAGTCGGGCTGAGAAATCGTGGTATGGGAATCGCAACAGTATGGCGATTCGCCAAGGTAAGTTTGACTTTTTGATGCTGATTCCCACTTTTGACTGTTGCTAATTTATTGTTGCTTCTTCCTCTCTCTTTTTTTTTCTTTCGAACACNTTTTTTTTTTTTCTTTTTTTTTTTTGTAGAGTCTCTTCCTCGTACGATGCCGCCGCCTATGCCTGAACGACCCAACCGATTCGTTAGCCGGACTTCCCGCGATCAAGTGTTTGGCAGCCAGCCACTCAGTGAGTTGGCGCTTTCGCAGCGGTCATATGCTTTGCCTGATAACCCATTCCTGTACACTCGGGCTGCTGGCCGTGTTGTGATTTTGTATCGTATTGTGGTTGGGTTGATCTTTGTACCAATCATTGGATTTGTGGTTGGGACGGTTGCCGTCAAGGGAGGCCTTGATAACCTGGTGTACAGGGTGGCGAGGGGGGAGTTGGCGGGGTTTTCGGAGAGACAGAGGACGGTTATGCAGAGGGCTATGTGGTGGGTTTTGGTGTGGATGATGGCGGTGGGGGCGTTTGCCATTTTGGGTGCTTTGTATTTAAAGGTAAGTCCAGGAGAAGTTGACGAGGGTGGGAGAGAAGTTGACGAGGGTGACTATGTGATGCTTATTACTAACTGGTACTTTTAGGATGCTTGAAAGCAAAAGTTTTTTGAAAGCAAAAAATTTGAAAAGTCACGTAGAACTAGATAGAAGATAACATGTATCGTCTTGTTCATCTGGAACCAACCATGAGTACAAACTTAAACCTTACTTTTAAACCCTTACCCTTATTAAAACCGTTGATTCTTTTCTTTCATTTAACCCTAACCCTTACCAACACGTTTTTTTTTTTTCCAACTCCAAAAAATTCAGTCTCACAAAACTTTCAACGTTATTACCTTTACCATTATTCAACTCTATTACCTTGAGGGCAAAGTGTCGGGGCGGTTGTGGAAGTTCGTTGATGTGGGGGATGTTGTATTTGGTTGAAGACGGCACGGCTACCGTAGACCTGTTTTTTTTTATGTAGGCGGTATCGGAAAGAGTACTGGAAACGGGGGGGGGGATTAGTTAACATCCATCATGAGAGATAGGGGAGGATATGGAACTGACTGATGGATATTGACAGCCTGGGCCACTGAGGTAGACAGTCTTTTTCCTGCCCAGTGGCATGTATGTACCCAAGGCATCTGTTGATAGGTGATAGTGATAGTGATAGTGATAATGATGATGATGTGGTGAATATGAATATAAAAGAGTTGGGTTTGATGGAGAGAAGGTGATGGAAGGAAGATGATGTTATGGAAGTAAGGAAATGCCAAGGTTTGGCCTTGGAGCCTTGATGATCCTGTGATAGGGTTTAGATATCCGGATGTAGTAAATAGCATGTGCACTAGGTGTGTCCATTTAACGGGAGAGGCAGATCTAATATTAGCCAAAGGCCAAAGTCAGAGGCCCAAAGAAGTCAATACAGTCAGAGGCCCAAAGAAGCCAATACAATCTCAAGCCTCGTTCTACCATCAACGATAACTGTTGCCAACATAATTGACATCCGAGTCTGGCTAATATGGTGCCGCTATCAAGAGTAGTTGACGCTGCTTTTATTCGTAAACACGGTGCGGAAGAGATGATACTGAATTGAGTGCTAGCAATGTTTGGGATTGCCCAGTTGTTTGCATAATCTTTGTTGTTTTGGAGCATTGTCCTTGTTGCCGCAATCTTTCTTTTTGTTTTGGAGCCATGTCCTTGTAGCCGCATTTTTTTTTTTCGTTTTGTCTTCTTTTCTTATTTTCCTTTCTTCACCGCAGAACAACCACATGATCTTGGACCATTCTTCATCAGATCCCATCAAGAAAAACCTCTATTTACGAAAGCATAGCATTACTTCTTCTTTGCTTTCGTCATCAAGATGTGCATCCTCAGACCGAAGCGTAACGCTGCTGGCGCCATCATCCGCCGCCTTCCCGTGGACTCAACAAAGAGCACGCTGACCAAGCCTGCCTCTGTTAAGAAGCCCGAGCCTCATTGCAACGAGAAGCTACAGCAGGAGCTTCAACAAAAGCTTGAGCCTCACAACAACAAGCTTCAACAGAAGATTGAGCCTCGCCGCAGTGAGAAGTGCAACAACAAGCTTCAACAGAAGCTTGAGCCTCACCGCCGTGAGAAGCACAACGAGAAGCCCGAGCCTTGTATCAACAAGAAGCAACAGCAGAAGCTCCTGTTGAGCCTTGAGCCTCGCCACCACAACAAGCATCTGTGGAAGAGCAAGATCTCCAGAGCCTTTAGAACCTCTGCCGAGAGCTCTTCCGTGAGCTCCTCTGCCGATACTCTCGTTGCTGACTCCACCGCTGTCAACCGCACCCCCGCTGTCAAGTTCGCCCACGTTCCTGCCGATGAGTTCTTCATTGCTAACCGTATGCATTCCGGAAAGTGGAAAGTCTCTTTCAAGGAGTCCCACGCGGGAAACTGCACTGGCAAGCGAACTGAAGAAGCCCGGGTCAAGCACTGGAGGGATGGCACTGAGATTACCACTGGGACTCGCAAGTGGAGACTGCTCCGGGATGACGACCCTGTTGATGGTCGGACTCTGTACCCTTGGGAGAGAATCTACTAAGATGGAGGAAACCAAGCGCTACTCTTGGCGGGTAACGACGGGATACCGGGTAACAGGTAGCGGATACCGGGAACGGGTAGTAGAATGATTCAGTACAGATGAAATTGACGACAAAAGATTAAACAAAACAAATTTTTTTTTTATATATATTGATGTCTTGTACGTGTGCGTGCGTGCGTGCGAGCTTTGTTCTTGATGAAAAATGCCAATTGAATTTGATGCCGTGTCGTTGACTTTAACCCATGTCTGACTACAACAATGACATCTTGGTTGCAGGATTCCAGAACATGCCTCCCCTCCCAAAGGTCATGAGAAGACCGATGCTGGATTCTTATGCCAAAGAGAAGAAAAGAGAACAAGGCATTGAAAAAAATTAGGCGAATCTTTTTTTGATAATTTTGTCTTGTATCATGTTTTATGTTTGTGTTACTGTGAATGCTTTTTTTTTTTTTTTACATCTCTTTGTTCATGCTTAGTCAGCAGTAAATGACGAAGTAGGTGGTACGTAGCCTTGCTCAGATAGAATTTACAAGATTAACCCTAACATATCCCTTGACACGATTCCGGCCTATTTTTTACTCTGTATCAATGGTGTTCCTCAATCTATAACAGTAGTAGTGAGTGGCCCAAGTCTATCATGGTACCTTTTATATGCTGAGATACAAGAGGTTGTCGGGCGATATGTCGAGTATGCGGTATGCGTGCGTCACTCTGGGTTCATTGATGGACTAAAGGAGGTGGAGGATGTGCTCAGACAGCAGCCATTGCTAGGGGCCTTGAAAAACTGCCACAGAAGGTGAACAAGAAGTGAGTACAGGACCAACAGATTCTTCATCGACACCATAGGAGAAGACTCGTGGAGCATGTACCTGTGGAAGTTGATGGATTGGGGGAGAGATTTTGGAGTACATTTGGTTGGGATTGTGACACATCTGGAGTGGCCAAGGGAAGTGGACAGCGGTGACGGGGATAAAGGTACCCTTTTGGCTTTCGTTTCTGTCTTGTCGTCGTCGTTGTTGTCAGAGGCAACCAACCAGCATAGCGACGTCCAATACCTGCTTTGTCGCGTAATCATCTGTTGTTGTTTTTTTCCATCTCAACAACGTCGTGTAGACAATGTCAGAGACAATGGCGTGATGGGGTGATTGGTATCTTCTAGAGTCACGGACAGACCCTCGTGTTGGATGGGGCGGTTCCACGGTTGCTAGGAAGAGATGAATAGATTGTCGACAAAGCTGTCGGTAGGCTGGTGACTGATCATTATATGCGAGCCGTATCAGGGATGTCGGTAATCGGTCGGTAGTCGAGAATACTTGGGACAATGGTCGTGCGCGGGAACATGGAACTGTACATTTTCTAGGCGGTGTGAGGGGGATGCCCCGGATAAAGGCCAGCGGTGCTCTCACAGTGGCCGCTAGATTGCGTAGTTAGCAACCTGACAGAGTTGATGTCGATGCAATGGAAACGCTTTGAAAAGGGATGAAAGATGCTCTTGTCTGTCCTCCATCATATGGGGACTTTTGGTCAGTAGACTTTGAGGCTAACCAGGCTAAACAAACTCTGTAACAAAGTGTCGTGACACTGACTTGACGTAACGTATATGGGACGGATTCTAGTAAGCATTCTCGTAGTGTCTTGTTTCCAGCGCCAAGCTCGACATTTACTTGCTGCTCGACATCTACCGCCCACCATTACCCTCACCATTGTCCACCGCCTGTCTGTTTGCCTTGTTTGCCTTATTTTGTCGTGTCTTCTCTTCTTGTCCTTAAAACTCAGTATGTGTGCTTGATATGTCACCGTTAGTCCCTCCAGCCACCCGCCAAATGGCCAATCATGTCGTGGCAACTTGGTGCCCCTAGCAAGGAGGAAGGAGATTGCGTGTTCTCCATCCAGGTGGCATGCGTACGCTCTTGCCGTATTCCAGGCTTCTCACCAAGTAGTGTACGCACTCTCTTTCCTCAGTTCGGGGTCCTCACCAAATGGTACACGCACCCTCATTCTCTGTCTAGAGGTTCTCATCAGGCAGCACACGTACCCTCTTTCTCCATTCAGGCTTCTCACCAGGCAGCACACGTACCCTCTTTCTCCATTCAGGCTTCTCACCAAGTAGCATGCGTAAACTCTTTCCTTGTTTGGGGCTTCTCATCAGTGGCATACGCACCCTCTTTCTCCGTTTAGGGGCCCCCACCAAGTAGCATACGCAGCCTCTTTCTCCATTTAGGGCCTCTCATTGTGTGGTACACGCATCTTGTGGCCTAATTTTCGGGGCTCGCACCTTTCAACTTCTGATTTTGCGCTGGCCCCACTGCAAACTTTCGAATATATAAACCCCCCTCTCCCCCCCTCCAAGATTCCCTTTCTTTCTTCTCCTTTTTTATTTTATTTTCTTTCTTCATCGGCTTCTTCAATCTCGACAGCCCCCCCACTACAACCGGCAATGGCACGAAAGAAGATCGTGCTGTTCCAGCAGGGCTCCGGCCCTACTTCTGCTGGCTCCGGCAGCAACGCTCCCCCCACGAGCTCGACCCCGAGCTCAACCGATTGGTCGCAGAACGTGCAGACCACCCCTTCGCGGACGACGGGTGCGTCGTCGTCCCGCCATCGCCACCGCCAACACACCCACCACCACCCTTCTTCTTCCTCTTGTTCTGCGGCTCCGACGGCCGTAGCCTCATCATCTGCTGGCGTCCACGCTACCCACGGCGCCCAGATCCCCGATCGCGTTTTCCAATTTCGCGATGATGAGGACCGCGTTGTCCAGAATCGCGGGGGTCCTAGCGACCCAGAAAGGTATGTTTGCATTAATCACCAGCTTCGATTGATTTGGCCTCTCTTCTAACTCTGTACAATAGAAACATGTCGGACAACGAGTGGATCCGTCGCCACTACGGTTCACGTCCGGCATTCATGCGCCGCCATCGGTTGCGCATGGACGAAGATGGATTTGCCCGTGCGAGAGTGATTCTCAACGTGGCACGTGGCAGACCTCCCAACTTTGGTCAAGTTCGCGACAACATCGCGACTTGGGAGGCTGAGCAAGAAGAGATGGTGGCCCAGAAGGCGGCCCAGGAAGCGGAGGAGAAGGCGGCTCGCGAAGCGACGGCCAAGGAAACTGCGGAGAAATCGGCTGAGGAAGATGCCGATGAAATGAAGAAGACATCGGAGGGATCGGCCTCTGGTGATGATGAAGACGAGTCACCTGGCAGTGACGTTGACCGCAGATACTTCAGCGACGAAGTATCTGATGACGAGTTCCAGGATTACAATGATCCTGATCCTTGGGACTAGTCAGTCTTGTTTTCTGTTGGAGCTGCCTGCCCCGCCTGGGAGGCTTGGCTCTTTGCTTTTCTTTTTTCAACTTGGGGTTTTTCATCTCATTTCTGCCTGTTTTCTTTGGTTTGGCTTTTTTAGTTTTTTTTTTTTCAACCTGGGTCTTTCATCTTTAGTCTCTGCCTGTTTTCCCCAATAATCGTGACATTGTTTGATATAGTGAAGTTGCAACTTGTAATACATGACGCTTTGTCATACGTGAAGAAATTGAATCCCATGAATCCATTTGCATGACGACCAGGCATTTACCTTGTTCCCCGAACAGTGAAGCAATTGAAGACACATTGGAAGACATTTGAATGTTTGGAATGTGTGGGTGGAATACACAGGAAAACTATAGTGTCTCA
Source organism: Bretziella fagacearum (assembly GCA_002018255.1). NCBI lineage: Eukaryota > Fungi > Ascomycota > Sordariomycetes > Microascales > Ceratocystidaceae > Bretziella > Bretziella fagacearum. The sequence goes on along the minus strand of MKGJ01000212.1, from coordinate 26,835 downwards.
CTATGGCGGCCTACCCCTATGAAAACAATGCTGCCATGGTGACGGCAAGCAGTGAATGCCCATTAAGATTTTCCAGTATTGATGGGCAAAATTTTCAGTTGTGCGCACAATTCAGATGAAAACTCTTCAACGCACACATTTTGAAAAAGAAAAAAAGGAAGATCCAGCCTTACGTAAGCCCTAAAGTGAAAACTGTGTTTTTGTGGGCTGCTTTTTGGACTTTTTGTGTGACTTTTTTTTTTCGGATTTTTCTCTGCTAATTTGGGGATCGCGACTTCCAAGTTGAGTTTTTTTTACATACAAATGAAAAATTATAGAACTGTCGTCAAGGAACTGTCGTCAAATGCAGAATACACCGGTTCCACTGAATATGCGGGGGGGGGGGAGTTGGTGTTGGAACCCTAATAACCCTTTTGCTGATGTTGTCCATTTTGAGATCAAAAAAGGCTAGGGATCCGGGGGGGTTTGAACCTTGGTTCTAGCCCTTGTCTTTTTTTTGTCAGCTCTCTCCCTTCTCAAGTTTACTCTTTTTGTCTTGGTGGGCTTTTGCTTGGCACATTCCTCGAGGCTAGTAATGCGGGCGGGCTAGACCGCTCCGAGCTCTGAAACATGGGGCTCCCAGCTCTAGAAGGGATGGTAGGGTTTGTTAGGGTTGAGCGGGGATTAGGGAGGGGATTAGGGAGGAGGTTGGTGGTAAAAGTGTAACAAGTCAGATTACTGAGAAATTGGAGATGAAGAGTATATTTCTTTTTGTCAAGAAATACTGTAACTAGAATTCGTATATTGTTCAAGGATGTATTCGTAATTATAGAGGCAAAGAAAGGGGTTTAGCAGTATTGCTTTTGCTGGTGATTGGCAATGAGGCCGGTCTGACTCCTTGGGTTCATTGGGCTATGCATGTGCATATGCATCATGTATGTATGCACCTCTGTACACGCATATGCCCAACCGTGCTTCTAAAACACTAGAAAACAAAGACAGTGTCTGATATGCGTGAATATTTACTCTCTGGGTCTTTTCTTCCTGGTAATGTACTGTGGCACATGAGAAGGAGTCCGACAAGTTGTCATGGAAGAGAGTAGGCAACTCATCTCCCCTCTTCACTCTTCACTCTTCACTCTCGTCTCTCGTCTCTCGGAAGTGTAAGCACCCCCCCCCTGAAGAATCCCAATATTCTTCTCGGTTTGTTCTATTGATAACAAAAGGTACTTTGATAGAGGAGGAAGACTATTTTAGGCCTCGAGATCCCCCCATGGATCTTTGTGTTGTTTTCTCTTCTTCTTTTTTTGATTCTACAATCCTCAAGACCCAGCCTACCCCCCCC
>MKGJ01000212.1:4246-21316 GCA_002018255.1 Bretziella fagacearum | reverse complement strand
CCCCCCCCAACATAGCTAACTTCTTCCTCTGATCCCACAGGCATAAATCTGACTACACCTACAGCAAGGACAACTCTGGCGACCGCAGCATCTTTCAGCAGGCCCACGGGCTCGGCACTCAGCCGCAGGACTTTGCCCTGGGTAGACAGGTACTCAACTATGAGCGTGACCGTCCCCTGAACTTCAACGGACAAAACGAGACTGCTCCTACCAATGGCAACAACAACAACAACAAGTACTCCTCAGATCGTGGTGGGAAGTAGCTAGATAATGGTCCGGAAAGCAACCATGACGGTCATTGACGGGTGATGGAGATTTGGATAACACAGGCTACGACGGCAATTGGATGATTATGGGGGCTATAGCGCTGATTAGGATGAAGTCTTTTATTGAGGGTGATGAGTTCTCGGCCGTGATGACTACTACTGCTGCTGCTACGACTACTACTACTACTACTACTATTAGCTATCGTAGTTGCCAATCACTCATCAACAGCTTTACATCACTTTCTCTCTAGTTCTTAATATGAATATTTCTTACCGTACCTTCCGTTGCACTCAAGCCCCTCGCTTCTCATTGCGCGCACCAGTACCGTTTGAACACTCACTGTCAGTATCGCGCCTTCTTTGGACATCCACCATGGTGACTTCCTAAAGTGAAGAGGCAGGTGTGGGGCCCCCGTAGTTTCCATTCTTTTTTCCCTTCTTCTCAGGCTCTGCCCGTTCTCTATATAAACCCCTCTTCTCCCCCTTCTCCTCGCTCTTTTCTTTTTCCCTTTCTTCTCTTCTTTCATCCACCGACGCCACCGCCGGTTTTCACTTTGCGACCAATCGCGATCGCCCCCTCATCCTCCTCCTCCTCCTCCTCAAAAAAAAAGCCTTTCAAACAACTTGTTCTTCACTCACTCAACTTTGCCTTCTTTTGCAACAACTCTTTGCTTCTCTACTCACGTTCAAGATGTCTTCCATTATCCACCCTCTGGACGCGCGCACCTGGGCCGAGGTCCTGGCCGGGAAGCCCTTTGCTTTCGCCATCCAGAATCCCACCTTCACCTACCTCACCGCCGAGTAAGTTTACAGCCCACCTTGTCAAGACTGGTTTTGATGCTGATTCTAATTCTGTTGTTCATGATTAGGAACCTCCAGCTTTGGGACGAGGATGATCCCATGGCGGGCGAGGAGTACTTCCGGCCTACCGCGTATTCTGAATCGTGGGGTACCATGGACGACGGGGACCCCTATGGGTACCAGGATGGATTTGGGTGGTAAATGGTAATCGCTGGGCTTTTTTGTTTTTGGAGGTTCTGCCTACCTTGCCTAGTCTGTGTATGCCTAAGTCAAATCAATCGTGAAGTTTCGTGTATTCTAGGTAGTTCTTTGCATAGGATCTAGTTACACGGAAGGATAACATTTTGAAAATGCATCATCTTTGAGTTATTGTGCAGAATCTTTTAGTCTTCATCGTGAGCTTGGTGTTGAAGTCTTTTCAGTGTCGGTGATGTAGCCAAATGACGATTACTAGACTACCAGGTGCATTAGCAGACTCTGTCGCCGTGCCGTGTTGTAATGGAAAGGTTGTATGCGTTATTCTTTACTGGTTCCGCCGATGAGTTTTGGCCGATCCGGGTCATGTATGATGGAAAAATACAAAAGATCTACGAGGTTTTTGAAGATGGGAGCCTCGGAGGGGTCATTTTGATCGTCAGCCTCGTTGGCGCGATCGTCGTGATCGTCGAAGAATTGAGAGTGTATCGACTGCGAAATGACCACGGATGCGAGAAACGGTCCCGGAGGTCGGCGGTTGGCCCGGATGACGGGAGAATTTACGGGAGTAAGGTGTGATGATGAGAGTATGTTGAAAAGGACAGCTTAAAGTCGACTTTTATTGGAGCCTTGTCGTCGTGATCGCGGATGGTGAGGCTGAGATATAGTGAGGTAGTTCGTCAGTGGTCTCGTGGGGATTGTACGGGAAACCCTATGGTTAGGGTTTGGACGGCGATTCTCAAATGCGACAGTGACATATGGTTCCTGCATGAAAATGGCAACCAGAAAGCTAGTTTTCGTTGGAGCCTGATCATTGAGTGTGCAATTGGAGAGGCTGGGATGAGTTCCCGCTTAGTCAGTTGGTTGTCCGGTTGGTTGCAGTGTCAACCCTACGGTTAGGGTTTGTGCGAGAGGTCGGGGGATGCAATGCAACAACAATAACATGACAATGAAAAGGACTCGAGACGCAAGTATTCTGGTTTCCTCCTCACTGCATCGCCCCCACTGCACTTGTCCGATGAGATTCCATAGGTTTGGATTGAATAAAACGACCAAATTCAATCCAGTCCTGCAGCAATGTTACCGAAAGCGTTGGGCTTCGGCTTTCCGTCAACATGCGGTCAAGTACTTCCTTTGCAGTTTCTGGTTAGTTCAAGAGCCTTGTCATGATGATAGTAGTTGATGAGGCTGGGTCCGGCTTCGTCGGGTCAACATCTTGTGGGTGGTGCACTTGATCCTGTTCTGGTTAGGGACCGGCCGGGTGATTAGGTGTGATGATGACATGTATTCACAGAAGGAAAAGGCCAACCTGACAGCTAGCTTCACGATAGCGTTGTTGTTGTGGTGATTGCAAATGGTGTGGCTGATTGGGATTTTGGCGTTAGTCTGTTGAAGTCTTGTGGGTTGTACTATCATCCCTATCGGAGTAGGGGGTCCGGACGGCAATTTGAATGTGATGATAACATATGGTTACAACACAAAAAGGGCAATCCAACAGCCAGTTTTATCATCGCCTTGTCGAGATTTTCACAAATGGCAAGGTTGGGATAGATTCCGGCCATGTTGTGTGGGCTGTACTACCAACCCCAGTATTAGGGTTTGGACAACGATATAGATGTGATCACGGGCAGCTATAGCATAAACAGGGCAATCGGACGGCTAACTTGATGTGATTCTCTCACAGATGGAAATGCTGGTATACACTTCCTGCTTACTCAGTTCTAGTTCCATGAGTTATGCACACAACCCTATTGTGTTGAGGTATGGATGGCAATTAGGACTGCGTCGATGACATGTATTTGCAGCATGAAGAATGCACTCCAATATTTAGCTTCAGTAGAGCCTTAGCCTTGTCGTGATGACGGTAAATGACGGGGCTGGGATTGAGTTTGAGCGGCCTCATGAGTTGTTTAACCAACCCTATAGTTAGGGTATATATTTATTCAAGCCCACGCCACAACATTCACAGCACAAAACGGGACAACTAGAAATCTCATTGGCACTATGCCGTGAATGCGATGGCGAGGCTGAGAATATTACAGGTCAATGGGGGTATGGCGGGATGTATAATGGACCCTATTGGGTTAGGGTTTTGAGAACAGTAACCATGCAACAAAGACTTTTACAACACGAAAAGGCCAATACGACGATCAATTTCAGGAGAGTCTTGTAGTGGAAATAGCCATGTCGGTAGCAGAAATAACAGCGACTTCTCACAGCGATGTCAATGTGTAACTCCCAGAATCAATCTCCTCCCGACCACAACCTCCGAGCCCATCACCATCCGCCGCACCGTCACCATAGCCTCCATTGTCGCCAAAATGACACCCCCACCACGAAAAAAGGCATCCAGTCCTGGTCCGCCAAGGCCGCGACACTATTTTCCTCAACCCATTTCACTCTCGCCCAGTTCCCCCGGGTGCCCGGCGCCGGCGTTAGCCCGGAAGCATCGCACCTCTCCAAGATACTTCGAGATGTCAATTTCACATTGTTCTGACGCTGAGAAAAGGCTCAGTAGCGTGATGACCAAGTGTGGCAAGGCTGGGATCGATTCCAGCCTAGTCAGTTGGAGTCTTGCGGGTTGCACGTTAGTTAACCCTATTGTAGGGTTAACCCTCAATCAGAATGCTGTCCCAAAAGGTCAAAACAGGCCTAAGAGCACACCGGCTGGAGTTTCTGGAGCTGGGCGAACCCGTCTTTATCTTTTGTGATGTGTTGTATAGCACCGGAGTCAAGGCTAACAAAGTGTCCGAGAGCATCGGCCCCCCCCCAAGTCACTTACAAAAGCATCTCTTATTGCAGCAGCGGCTGCTCTTATATCCACCAGTACGCAAGTCCATCAAACATCATCGCGATCACGATTCCAATATACTGCCTACAGAACTGCCATTCTCATTCAACAGCCTATTCGTTTCCGACAACACACACATAGTCCGGCGAAACCAACCGGACCGCCGGACACGGCGTTCACTATACATTCTGGCGACAATAAAAAGACCCCAATCCCAAGTCCAGCCCCAAGTCCAGCCTCGTCAGAGAGTCCTGCTATGATAAACACAAATAGCGGGGTTGCAATAGAGTCCCAGTTAGTTAATGTGTGGCTCGCAGATTTTATAAGTAACCCTATGATTAGGGTTTCTGTTTGAACTGTTTTGAGCTGTCAGAGGTTGGTTGCTAGGGTTCAGCAGGGTTTTATATCGGGAATATGCAAATGTCACTCAGAGTTGATGCTCTGCCTCTTAAGAATTATCGCATCATCAGTCACATTCTAGCCATTCATGTCATCGTCGTCATTGGTGTGCCATGAGCGCATATCATGGTATTAGGGTTCAACTTTCCGTCCGGCTTGATCGGGTCGGGTTCGGCGGTGTTTGTGTCCGTCATCTGGAATGCAGAATTTGCGAATATTATCAAGAGTTGAGCCAGATCTGGATAATGGCACATCGTCAATGGCATTCCGGTTGGTTACTCATGTTGGCATCATGGATTTGGCAAGTGTGCATTATGGTGTTAGGGTTAAACGTTCCTTTTGTTTTGGTCGGGTAAGGTTCGGCAGGGTTTTTATCTAGGTAGAGATAGAAGATGCAGCATTGCTCAGAAGCCCTTAACCTCCTGTAATATTTGCGTATTCCAGTCGCATTCTAACTAGTTGTGCCGTCATTGTCTTTGGTTGTATGCATGCACATGATAGATGTTAGGGTTTTGCGTTCTTTCCGTTTTTAGAAATTAGGGTTTGCCTGGTTTTTGTCTGATATACAACTACTATGGAGCTGATGGGTAATAAACCACCGTGATGGTCGTTTTATTAGGTTATGAGCCTGGAAAAGTGCAAAACTTGATTTTTCTCAAAAGCATTGCTGATAGTTGGAATAGTGCTAAGCACCTGCCGGTCCGGACATGAGCGGAAGGACAAAGGCCGGACTCTATTCCTCCAAAGAGCAAGACGACCAGACCAGTGGAGGAATGCCATATCTGTGATTCCCCGAGCGGACTGTCATCGATTACGGATAATAGTTGTTAGGGCTCAACTTTTTATCTAATTTTGTTGGTTAGGGTTGAACTTTTCATCTAGACTGGCTCGGGTTGAGTAGGTTTGTCCAAGTTTGGCCGATTAGGGTTATATAGGGTTCATGTTTGCTATTGCGATGAAAGTGGGAATATCACCAAGGGGTTGATGGCTGGCCTCTATGTAATACCGCATGGTCATTGATTTCACAGCGTTTGCTCAACTCTCTGACTCTTTGGCAATATTGTCCAACTAACCATATCTCATGATATGCCCTGTCCTTGGATCGGAAACTCTAGCCGCCGCGCCAAGGGATGAAAGGTAAGCTTGTTTCTTGCAAACATTGTACAGTTAGACAACGAAACGTGGAGCACTAGGCGGTTCTTGTCCAACACCATCAGCTGGACATTGTCAGCTGGACATTGTCAGCCGGACATTGTCACAGGTCCCATCAGATTTGATACGTCGTGTATACGCCAAACTGTCCCAGGCCTTCCTGTATGACTACAATCTCAGGGTCAGCAGGACAGGAAATGGTACGATTAACAGTAACACTAGGCTATGGTCAGATCAAACTTTGACGACAAGGGGGGATTCAATAGACGAAAGGAGTCGTCAAACTGTCTTGCACGATGTCCTTTTGCGAACAAACCAGACCAGACAAGACCAAAAGGGTGCTGGAAGGTGCTGGAAAGGCGCCTGGAAAGTCGCCTGGATATCAACAGTGAGTCACCAAAGTACGCATACTCTGGCTTCTGTCCCTTGTGTAACCGCAAAAATCAAGTATTTATATCTGCATGATCCCCCCTCTTTGACATGCATTTTTCTTTCCTTCTTTTGATCAGACAGGGCATCCCTTTACAGCCACCCCCACCACCATGCCCTGTCTCCTTCTTCCTCAGTATGCCTTGAGGAAGACGAGCGTAAGGGGGTCGTTCCCTCTTGCTGTCTGCGCTTGGTAGTGAAGGTAAGTTTACTCCCTCCCTTCTCCCCTCCCCCCTGGACACACTGCTAACTGGTTTTGACTCTCTCTCACTCATCTAGGGCAACGCAGATAAGACAACGCCGTCCGTTGTCTCGCCTCTCTCACATTTGAGGGAGTGCCAGTTCAGAGATACAAGGACCATTCAGCCACATCCTCCGTCTCTGGTGTGCCTCTCGCGTGGCATCCCCAAGATGATCCATGCCATTGCACCGCTGGCCGTGCTGCTCGTGCAAGGTAGTAGAGATGACGGCTTTCTCTCTGCGCTTTCTTGTCTTGTGCGAGTATGTCCTACAAAGCGGTGTAATCGCCTGGCTCGGGCTGCTTCCGGCACCGATAGGTCTCCCTCGAGCCCATAATTGAGCTTTTGGGCAACATCTAGAGGTTGTCCTCCTCGCCCCGGAGACCAGCCCTTTGCGTCCCAAGTCCAGAATGGATGACGGTGACCCATATGGCTCCAAAGATCTGGTGTCAATTCAGCCCAAGCCCCCATTCTTTCTCTGTGTCCCCATGCTTCATACTGGGGACACGCTCGCGGGAGTGGGGCCGGGGAAGGGCCCGCAGCCTGAGACCCTTTACTCAGGCTGATTTCTCTTCTTTTCGTTTCTCGAAAAGATGCGCTTGTTCGCCCATTGTCTTCCCAAGTCTCTCTGATAGTGCACAGGCAATCTTATTGCTCTGTGTGGAGGCAAACAGCAAGCGCTCGATTTCATGCTCTGTGTCGAGCATGGCAGTGCGCAAGCAATCTTATTGCTCTGTGTGGAGGCAAACAGCAAGCGCTCGATTTCATGCTCTGTGTCGAGCATGACAATGCGCAAGCAATCTTATTCCTCTGTGCCTGTAAAGGGAAATCTTTATTCAAAGTTTCAATAACCCAACAGCCGGCGCTATTGCCCCCGAGCCTCAACAGACCAAGCCCACCTCTACATAAGTCTCGTGTGGGTGGGTTCACTTGTATGGCTATGCCATCACCCTCACAGATTGCAGCACATCACGAGTTTGCCAATTGGTCTTGAGTTGAGGAGCCACCAAAAGACCAAGATCCCCCTGATATAGGAGACATGTCGCTAGTCTAGAGGTTTCCTGGTCTAAAGATTGTTGGAGATGGGCCTTGAAGTCGTGAGACTTTTGATCTTTTTGAATGGAAGAAGCCTGACACCAAACGATAATATTATGATTTCAAGGCTTCACGCTTTACGCTTTCTACGCTTTACACTTTACGCTTTACGCTTTTACGCTTTTACGCTTTTACGCTTTTACGCTTTTACGCTTTACGCTTTACAGTTCACGGTTCACGATTTACGCTTTATGATATAATCAATACTTTATATTATCTTTATAGACTTGTGGACCGAGCGAGTGCTGACACCGGAGGTGGAGAGGGGAGATTACTATATATACCTATAAAATAACTATATAAAAAAGTATATAAACAAAAACATCATGACCTTGGATATTGTAAAGTTGGTGACGGTGACTTGTCTTACGATAGGATGAGTTTGATCAGAGGACAACACTTTGGATCACGACCATGAGCTCTGAAACGGAGTCCCTTTAGTTTGACGGGATTGTTCAACAAGATTCCATGGCTTGGCGACTGCATTTACAGCCAATTGGCCCGGAGCTTGGAGCTTGCTTCTTGGCGATACACAGTCGGTATAGCTGGTACTACATTAAAGGAACTTGGGAATATCCGTGTTAGCCTTTTGATACTTGCGTAATATAAACATGGTATGATTTGTACATCTGCCGGGAGAGTTGCTACGGCTAGACGTCCAACCGGCTGGGCCATAGTCACCACCACCCCTCTTGGATGTATAATTTATCTATTCATTGTCGGTATCTTGTAGACGTCCAAGATGCTGACTCAGCCTTGTATTACCTTTGTCTCATTTTATGGTAATTGCCACATATCGTATCTCTTGATCCGAAGATACTCCAATAGACAAAACGGCAATAACCCAGTACAGCTGGTTGTCTTTTAACCTACGAAATCTCTTTTTATATTCATTTCCTTTTCATTTCTTTTCGCTTCCCTTTGTTTGCTTCACTCCGTGACGCCGCAACGTGATACACATCATTCCTGTCATCGTCTTTTCATCTGTTTCCGTCCTACATAAACTATTAATTCCATCCTTCCCCCCCGTCCTTCTCTTCTTCTAAACTCTCACAGTCTTGTCTCCCTACTCCTCCATCTTTGCTTGTATTGCCAAAAGGTCACTTGCAAGACACATAATCATCTCGTTTTGATCCATCGTTTTGTGCCAGATTTCCCCTCCAAATCTCGTACGATTTTCCCCAATATCAATCGCGTTTCATCTGCAATATTTTCGACACCATGTCACTCCCTTCGCTTTCAGAAGCTCTCAATAGCCACAGAGCTGCATCTTTGCACGATCTCACATTGCCACCTCCCATAAACCGGGGCGGTCCCCGATGTTCCAACCAGTACGTCCCATTCCCAATCTTGTCTTGCCAAAATCCCCAACATCCCCAAGACTAACCCATTGTCCTCCAACTCTAGAGACCTATCGGACCAACAGTACATCGATTTACACTTTGGATCCCTCTGCTGCTTCAAGGAAAACACCCACGCCACCAATAACTATCGTGGCTATCGTCGCGCTGTGTATTTCCTGAACAACCTACGAGATCGCCCACGCTGGTACGTTGGCTTGGAGTATCTAGCTGGTGTCCCATTGTTGTACGCCATGACTTTCTATCTGCCACCGATAGAGCTCATTTGCTTGAAGCCTGAATGTCGGCTCATGGTTTCCCTCATGGATCAGGCATCGGGATTTCCACACACTACCGGGAGTGTTGTGAATCTACAATGATGAGCACACGTTGTCTGTTGTGATTCTCTTGGTCGGAGGATGTCACTGTTTATTGGGCTATTTTGGTGTTTTTGGTGTGCTTTTGGGGCACTCTTTACGGGATCTTGATGCTGGATTGTGTTCTAGGATGACTTGTCGATGGAGATTACGTTGATAGATGCATTGTATCTAGCGGGTCGACTACAGGAGTTTAACAGCATGTCACATATAGAACTCAAACAAATTAGTATAACTTACACATGTCTTGTATGCACTTGAGGTATCAATCAAGCTCGGACTACTAACTCCATGTTGGTACTGAACTATTCTGTCTTTGATAAAGTTATCGTGAAGGGGTTTCATCCAATGTAGTACAAGGGTTATCGTCAATTAGGGTTCTGCCGATTTTCACCAACTCGGATACACAATCCAATTGGCATTTGCTGCGGCGCAACCTTTTTTTTTTTTTTTTTTTGTGCACTTGTGCGTGTGCGTGTGCGTGTGCGTGTGTGTGTGCGTTTGTGTCAGGGCTTTCACCATGTGACCTGGGGCAGTCCGATAACCACGATAACGGCCTTATCATGATCTTCTAAAACTGGAAATAACTTCACCACATTGACTACGCTCCATTTCGCGCCAGACTGATCATTCAAGGGTCAATTAAAAAAGAACATGTCAATTTTATTTTTATGCATATCTGTAGAAGAACCATCCCAAAAATATCACTCCATCATTTCACATTCCCCGTGCTGAAACCCTGCTACTCCTCCATCAAATTCCGCGCTGGATCCTCTCCATGATTCTCTTCAAGCTTTCTAGTCACTGTCTTCTCAGGCCCAGCCTCGTCTTTCCCCTTGTTCCCAGACTTCTCCACTGTAGTCTTCCCCTCTGTCTCATCCTTTGCAGTCTTCTGCTTCTTGGTCATTGCCTTCATTCCTGCTGAAGCTTTTCCTTCCACAGGCCGCTTTCTGGCGGCTGACCCCCCAGCAGCATCAGCATCGGTATCCGCTGCAGCATCAAAAGCAGCAGTGGAAGAAGAATCAGAATCCGAATCCGAATCAGCAGCAGCCTCCGTGGCAGCATCAACATTGGAATTAGTATCAACATCAGCAATAGCACTGGCAACGGCAGCAGCCTCAGAATCAGAATCAGCGTAGGCGGCATTGGTAGTGGCAGCTTCAGCAGTATTGGTTTCAGCAGCATCGATGGTAACCGCATCGATAGCAGCAGTATCTAACCCATTGTCATTGTCAGTAGTGTAGACAACGGGTGGCAGCATGGAAGAGTTGGCAAGACCATTGTTGTTGTTATCCATTGCAACAGTCAAAGCCGGAGACTCGGACTTGACAAACGATTGCTCTACTGGCTCCTTCGTACCATTAGAATGGAAGCTGGACGCGCTGCAGCTAGGTGCGCCATCAGTACGGCGGGTGGTCTGGTCCGAGTCGTCAGGGCGCAGAGGGGGGAAATTGTAGGAAGTCAGAGACGATTCCCCCGCTTCATGACTGTAGGGATTCGCTGTTGACTCTTGCTTGATCACGACATCTTCATCGACTTCATATTCCTCTTTGTTGTCAGGGAAATCATGAGGACGGTCGCGTTCTTTATTGAGGGCACGAAGGACCATGTCGTTACCTTCAGGGCCAGTGGGAATGCCGTAATTGTCGCAGAACTGTTGGCGGGAACCGTGGACTTCGATCATGTAGGCAGAGTCAGAAAGATAGCTGTTGTTGGGAAGATGGTTAGCTCAGGTGATGATTGGAGTAGGGTGATTTTGGAACATACGAGAAGCTGCTGTGGCGGCCACCGAGGAAGGCATGATCGCCGCAGGACAAGCGCCGCATCAGCGGAAACTCGGGGTCACGGTGACTCATGATGAAAGAGAAAGCACTCCGTGTATTATGGCACTTGATGATTTGATGTGTCAACGAAGAACTGGAGAACACAATGTTAACTTTCAGAAATAGATATTTCGGGGCCTCTCACAGCCTTTTATATCTGGGAATTCCCTCCCCTCCCGCCTTGCCTTAGTCATCGGCCGTCATATGTATTACAAGGACGTTTGTACCTGGATTCTGGATGAAATCCAAGATCCTGTTATACTGCTGTTATGCGTATTCTTCCCACGCTCCCCTTGTCTCTGTGTATAGAGAGGTCCCGTTCTATCTTCTTACTACCAGCATCACAAAAGTTCCCTACTGCTTGTTCATCTCCTACTTCATTGATCATCCTTATGGTACAAACAACCAACAATCACGACGTCTTTTAAAACGTTGTGTCTGGTAGAAGAAACGTCTACGCCTAATGCTTGCATAGGTGGTACAAGACGGGCTTTATGGCATAAAGACAATCAGCATGAAGACAATTTCAATTTCCCGGTGTCGTTCCCGTCTGGGTTTACCCTGGTGGTTGGGGAGGGGGCACAATTGCCGTATGGCTTTATGTGATCAAATTAAAATTCTGACTAAGCAGAACGGTAGCACAAGTTGTATTCATTCTCTTGATATCGAATTTGATTGGCCAAGACAACCTGATAACCCTAAAATTCACCACTTTAGACCCTGACTAGGGGCATTAGTGCTACGCGACAACCCCCCCTAAGAATGCAACGTTTGACCCGCTTTTGGAAAACCAACAACATCTCTCTATATTAGGAAATTCACCCACCACAAAGATATTTTGTCCAACATACAAGACGTGATACAAAAGTCATCAGGGTCGCAAATATCAACATGACATCAAAATTCAAAAGTTTTTTTTGTCGCTTCTTCTGATTTTGATTGCTCTGCGCTTTTTCAACAAATGAAATCGACCAAGAAAATTTGTCGCCATCGTAACAAACTCCCCTCAGTACCTTGAACCCTAAAAAAATGTCTACTCTCTGGCCCGACTATGATACCTTGAAGCACTGCACTACGCATAAATCAGGTGAAACTTATGTCTTCCTTGCAATCGATAACGTCGTCAAACTGACATGAAAGGGCAGGAACCCCGAGTTGGCGAAATCTCAACGGAATCCTTTTTCTACACCCAGGCCGATTTGGCCAGCCCACTGTCCAGATGTTAGGACCCTCATGACCTTTGGGAGAGGATATTCCACTCCACATTCGCCGGTCAAGTTGATTCTGGCATCTTCCATGATAGTTACACGCGAGCTTTTTGCAGAGACAAGGAAACAACATACGAGTTTTCCATAGCGACGTGGCAAGCATATACAAAATTTCCATAGCGATGTGGTGGGTACTTACGAATATGACTTGGAGATATGGAAACTACATACGAATTCGTTGCTGTGGAATGGCAAGCACATACGCGGCCCTCTCTCAATGACCCACTTCCATTTCTAACATCAGGCAACCAGAAACTAACATACGTATTTAGGGCGGTTGTGGAAAGAACTGACGTGGGCACCACGTTGGTGGTTTCCCCGTAAGGTCTGGTTTTGTGGGTCTTCTTCAAGGTTACTGGAGCTCTTTCCTTGAAATTGATTTCCCGATGCCGGAAAGAAAATTCTTCATGGCAGGTGCAGCTATGCTGTGCGGGGTAACTGGAAGAGACCAGTATTCTTTCCCCCACCAGCTTTGATTGGAAACCTTTTTTCCTCCTTTCATCATCATCACCAACCACACGCTCCCCCAGCATTTCGCACTTCATCATTTTACGGTCTGACTTCCTTTCACTCTCATCTTCGCAGCTTGACTAACAGTTCTTTTTCTTCACTTGTCAAGGTCCACAATTTTTGCTTTCTCTACACCGTTTCGGTCGTCGCCATCTCCGTTGTTCGCAGTTTTCTCCTTGCGCGTTCCAAGGTACGCTTCAACAACAATACCACCGGATAGAGAGGCACCGATAGCACTTGAAACGCCATGTCAACACACCACCTCACACCAGCATGAACACCTTTGAACAACAATCTAACAACAATGGTTTAGGCTCCTCGACCTGTCTCATTCTGGAACTAGACAAGGAGCCGGACCCCTAGCTCCAGGCCACTGTCCCCTACAAAGATTTCGCTACGAGCACCCGCCTGCTAACTTCAATTTATCTTGCCGAAACATTGCAAAAGCGTTTTCAGACTTCATCACCCCGGAGAATTCCCAGGTTATGATTATTCTCTACAAGTTGACAGGGAAGCCTTCTAGCCCTCTGCCCCGCGATGATGGCCAGATGAATGAGCAGACGTAGAACGAGCCTCGAATGAGGATGCGCGATTAATTTTGACAGCGCCTTAGCCACGAGAAGTAGTTTTACTTTATATAAATCTCTACCATCGTCAAGACCGCAAGTACAGTACGGAGCTACTGACAGGATCATCCACAAACCGGGCGAGTGTCGGGCAAGTGCCTTAGTCAAGAGTGTTTGGTCCCCCCAGGTTCTAGCCCGAACAACGTTAAGTGGTCGCCGACAATGGTGGAGGCTATGAACGCCTCTCTCGAAGTTTGTCAGTCGCATCGCAGATGTCGTAGTCATTATTCCTTCCTGGGATCTTTTCATGATCTTGGTGACTGTGGCGGGTGTGGCGGTAGCCTGTGGCATTTCACGTGTTTGATTGCTGGGGTTTGTGGTGTGTCTCTTTTCTTTTGCTTCTAGGCGATTTTCATCCGAAAATGGGTCGTGTTTGGACTTTTTCTTTTTTGGTTTGTTTCATTTTTTCATCTTTATTTGCGCCCCGTTTGTCTTTGTATCTGCGTCTCAGATTGTTCAATTGTTAACAATTTGTCTACAGATCAACGTGGCTTCTTGGTGTCACGATTGATTGCCTTTTTCTGATGTCCACATGTGACCCATATGTGAATCGGCTTTCGGCGACATTGTGTTTCAAGAGATGAAATTGTCCAAGTTTGCATCTTGTCGATTTGTGGTCAAGAAGCTAAAGATGAAAATTTCTACAACTTTGTGTGATTGTTCGACATTGTCCAACCTTTGACCTTTTTTATGGTCAAGTAGTCTTTGTATGGCGGAATTATGACTATATAATGCCCATCAACCCCCCCCCCTCTTCACATCCACGTCTTGTTCACCTTCATCCACTCATCATCCACTCTCTTTCCTTTGGCTGCAGTCGGACAAGGCTGCGCCGTCCTCAAGTCCTCCTTTGCGCCAAGGACTCGTCCCTTCTCCCCCCTCCACCACGCACGCTCCTCTCTTGATTGTAAGTATACCCTTTAGTGGGCTGAATGTATAAGCCTCTCATTTACTCTAGATCTCAGCTAATAGGAACGATTATGCAGATTGGAGCACGATTCGTTGTCGACTGAGCCATCTCTGTGTATTCAAATTCCGTCAGAGAATACTCAGAATATTGACAACGAAGTTGATCCGAATAATTCTCTCTGTCTGCTTTCCCACAGTTGCAACGGGTTCTCCGGCCAACCTGGAAAGTCAGACACAGCGAACGGACAAAGAAGGCAGCAGACTTGTTCAAGAAACTCGGCGATAGTCAAGATCCAGAGAGCCGATATGTGGACAAGTATGATTTCCAAGGTGTCCCAAGACCTCAGTGAAATCCACGCCCGCTCCCTCATGGGGGTGGGTGGAGGGGGTGTCAGTAGACGGCCGGCCGCACGGCTGTCATGATTTTACAAGGTATCCTCAGACCTCAGTGAAATCCACGCCCGCTCCCTCATGGGGGTGGGTGGAGGGGGTGTTAGTAGACAGCCAGCTGCGTGGCTGTCATGGAGAGAAACGCAACTCACCGTTTTTCTCACTGCGGTTCCGGCACGAACATTCAGCACATTACCCGCAAAATGCCCTCCATCGACCCGTCGCGTCCTTTGCGCTTCATTCTGGCAGAGACTACTGAGAACTTCAAACCGGAGTACTGGAACCGACTTGTAGCAGTGTTTACTATCACGCTGTCACAAGGCGGGCCACCGAAATGCATCGGCCTTAGTATTTGCAGCTTCCCCAAGGGTGCGAGATGCGGAGTCGGTGGAGTTGATCTGGAAGGCGATTGAAGAGAATGTGGCGCCGACACAGGATAAAGTCGTGTTGTCATCTCTGGTCGAATAACTAGTTATTATCTGATATCGAATTTCTTTTTTCTTTCCGAGTTTTGTCGTCAATTTCTTGCCTACCTTGATGTTGTCGAATGGTTTTTTTTTCACGTGTGTGTAACCTAGATTTGAATGCCGTTTGACGGGTTTTTTTTTCGCGTGAGTATGTGATTTAGGGTGAAATGTCGCTTGTCGGATAACTTACTGAGATGAGTTACTATTGTTCCTATACAAGTCAAGAATGTTGCTCTCGATTGATGCATTTTGTGATACTCAAATGTTAGTACAACTTGAACCTGGGACATTGAATGTTATAGCGCAAAGTGTCGTTGATCGTTACTTACATGTGCAGTCATCTTGATTGATACAAGATTCTGGCAGGTTCAAGACTTGCAGATATCAGGGATAGAGGAGTCGTCGAAGATCATCTTGCATTTACCTACCAGATTAAACAGAAAATAGAAGATGTTTTCTGAAAAATGAAAAGCTCTTTGCAGGCAACTGGAATAAACAAAACGACCTACACATCTGTTGAGAGAGAAAAAACAAGCAAAACTTTTAGTTTTTTCTCAGGCAGTCGTAAGAAAAGCCAAACGATGTAAAGATCTATTCACAAAAAAAAAGAAGAAAAAGTCAACCCTTTGTGTAGGCAGACGCAAGAGAAACCAAACGACGTAGGCATCTGTTCTCAAAAAAAAAAAAACCCCCCCAAAGATCAAACAATGTGAAAACTATTTCACATTGCGGGATGGATTGATAGATGCGCATCTTCAAAATCAGGCGTGAACTTGCCGGGTTCTTCTGGGAGCGGTCCGAACTCCACGACATGAAAGATTATTAGTATAAAAAGGGCTTGCCATGGTGCTGGACTCTCTCCTGAACCAGCTAATGTGCCTCGTCAATGCGAAAATTCTTTGCCGGACTTCCAGGGAAAATCTTTGAAAAGTCAAGTTTCAGGGGCGTCACGTTCATCAAGAAGTTTGAGACATTGTATTGCGATGGCATCTATTCAACTCCAGACTTGGGAATGAAATCAACCAGAAAATAATCGCAGCATCATTTCTTTCAGGCCTGGCAAACGACTTGAGCGGACCTTGATACAGAAGAGCGGCAGAAGCGCGTAAAATCTCTCGACTTGGAGACGGAGGAAATGCCGGCGGATGGGGTGACTAAAACACGCATCGGATAACATGTTTTGTAGGTCGAGATAAAAAATGGCAGCATAAATGGAGAATATATGGGAGCGTGGTTCTGCAAAAGGTCACCATGATGAGCCTGTAGAGCAATGTGTTAGATCGGCTTGCACCGGTAATGACAATCTCACGACTTCGTGATCTATGACACAAATGATCAGAGAATAGAAGCACAAATTGAATATGCAAGAGAAATAGAGTTCCGTTGTGATAGAAAATACTCAACCCAAGGACTTGTATGCAAAAGTGATTGACGGGACCGAAAGAAGCAAATACTCGTGCAAGTTATGGCACCAAATGGTAAACATCAAAAGGCAACTCGCCGATGAAATAGAAAAGGCTTGACTGAGGCAGAGGCGGACATTTTTGAAGGGAGTCTGGATCGGAATGAGTGGTCATAATCAGAGAGGCGAAGGAATTCTGGAAGACCAGCTCGCAGCGCAAGAGTCAAGGGCAGAATGTTGAGAAGTAGAGAGGCAGCAAGCATGCAAGCCTATGTCGTTATCAATGAAGAAAGAGCTAGCAAGCCAGACCTCAAAGTATTGCAAAGAATATGAAAGAGGACAACTTGCGGAAGATGGACAAAAAATCTATCGATGAGATACTTGCTGAGATGAAGATGAGTATGCTCTGTTCAAACTTGAACACTGGCTAGAGGTGAAGGTCGCTAAGGCGGGGGGAGTGAACTTGAGACGGCGTCTCCAGATGTGCTTGAGTTAGTTTTGCCTCTGTAAAAAAGACGGAATGAAAGCAGCGAGTGCATGAGAAATGAAAGAGAGTAAGGGATGCGTCGTGTTTTTTTTTTTTTTTTTTTT
>MKGJ01000211.1:0-39739 GCA_002018255.1 Bretziella fagacearum | reverse complement strand
TGGGGGTGGGGGGAGGAGGCGGGCGGGAAGTATGGGGCTGGCGTTCTTCTGTCGGTTGTGGGATTGTTTTTCATTACAAAGGCCCTCTTCGATCTCTCATCGGCATCGGATGGAGGTTGGCTTTTAGATAAAAGGGTTACCCTTTAAGGTATTGTCTGTTATCAGACATGGGGTGGGAGGGAGAGCGGATGTTCCTTATATATATATCCGTGGTACTCTTGGTTACCGATCCTAGACCGTCGGGAAGATGGTTGCCCGTCACTTGCGGGAGCTCCGTGGTTTCCCCAACCGCGTCTCTTCGTCAAGATCAGACTCTGCACCATCATGTCTATTTTTTTTTTCTCGACGTCCCAGGGGATTTCTCCTTCCAACCGTGATGTCTTTTTTTTTTCTTTTTCTTCTTCTCCTCCCCCTTGTAGACCAACAAAATAGGGTATATCCTGTCCGGACATCCCCCGCACGGCGGTCAAGGCGGGCCAGGTTCCGCGCCGTCTTTACACACATTTTCTTTTGGGCGTCTCTAGGAGTTACTTGTTTTGTTCGATTTTGCTAGTCTGCTTACTTGGTCGCTGTGTTTCTTTTTTCCCGAGTTTCTTATTTCATGGGTTCTCCTTTCTACTTGTATGATTTGCTTGACTCATTTCCATTCACATAATCATTATGAGTTATCGTTGTTATTGTTCCCATTTCTCTCAACGTACCTATTTGAATCTGTCTGGGTGTACATCTTTACAACGAGGCTGGGAGTAAATAAAAGGATTATTATTTTTTCAAAGTCACGTGCTTGTATCCTGACAAAGGTTATTACCTTGTGAATGAAGAACAATGCCAATATACAGGTGAACTTCCTTGTTCGTCACTATCACGGTTACACCTGTTTTCGAGCCAATGATAACGGCAAGGAAGCGCCGAGACCGCCGGGGGGGGGGGTATTAGAAGCAAGGCTTTTTCTTCTATGAAAGCGCGTAGTTTCCGAGGGAATATTGGAGAAAAAACGGAAAAATGTTGTTGATTTTTATCATATTTTTTTAGTATTTTATATTCTCATATATCAAAATGGTTTTAAAATTTGGAGTAGTTACCATTTCTTACTGATGACTAAGCTTCTTGTGAGACATGACGATCAACGACAACAATGACAACATCATATCTCGATTTCCATCCATGTCAACTTCCCCCTCAGCTACATGTCATCTAACATGTTCTCAAGTAACGTCATTCACTTCCAAATATGCAAATCAACTTGTAGACCCACATCATCGCCATTAAAATCCTTCCTTCATCAACCCATAGTCTCTGCTCTCTGATTGGTCCATTTCACATCACATATAAATCGACAAGCTCAAGTTCTCCCCGCCAATCCACTCAATCTGCCCCCCCCCCTGCCACAGACACAAACGCCAAAGGAGGAAAACAGCAGGCCAAAGTCTACCAGGAATCCAGACCGAAATCAACTCTTTGACTGGGTTCTCTAGCCGAATTGGGGAAGACGGCGGTTGGTCGGCGGTGTGATTGGATGGACATGGCGTGTAAAGACTGCGGTGGGCCTGTCGAGATATGGCCGTTCATATGACGGGAGATGGGAAGATTTAAGATTATGATTGAAGCTTGTTGTACCTGCAGATGACGGACACATGGCGGTTGGCCCGATGAATTGGCCTCTGGGCGCTTGCTTGCTGGTTGTCCTGTCGAAGGATATATTCTTCCATAGCCCTAACCCCCAAGACATCACCTCGTTGTTGGCCTTCTTCTGTTTCTTGATATTACCGCGGAGTGCAATCTCACATATTCGCTCATTAAACCTTTTCTATTCTTCTGAAGCTGGTCTTCATTATACCTAACAATATACCTTTAATACATTTCCCTTCCTTTTGATATCTTTTAATCATCTAATAATCATGATCTTCCTTCTTCTTCTCCTCGTCCCTGCCATATCTGCCCTTTCCCTTTCTTCCCAATCTCCGTGTCTTTCTTCCTGCACTTCCGACCCTCTTCTACTCTGCAGTAACTCGGCCTACAATTCGCCCTCCGGCCTGTCCACCAAGTCCTGCTTGAGTTGTTTGCAGACCAGTACCTTCACAAGCAGCGAGTCCACCGACCAATATTGGTTTCTCTGTGAGTTTGGTCATAAATATCATGCTATCTTTTTATAACCTCTAATACTAGAGAATAGACTATCTTCGTTATACCCTCAGCACCTGCATTCTGGGATTCAACACATCCGGTACCTCTAATGTGTGCGCTACAAGTACTGCCTGTGGTGCTCTAGAGAATGAATGGCTGTATGACGGCTTGAATATCAGTGACGTAAAAGTTCCTTATGAGTACTGTGAACCAACAGTGACACAGACCGATGCCTCAACCAAGTGTTCATCATGCCTCCATTCCGATACTTCTGCTTCATATCTCTCAAACTGTAAGAAAAGAACTTCATATTATCAATCTGATCTGATACTAACAATACATCTTAGTCGTTACTGCCCTCCAAGCTGCCTGCTCTCAAAAGCCCTCAGCCGGGACCCCCTTGACTCTCAACGCCACCATCTTCTCCAACACCACAATAACCACCACAGCCTCCACCTCCACCGCATCTCCCGCCGTCAAAAAGCCCCTGCTTCCCCTCCCCGCCATCATCGGCATTGTCATCGCCGGAATCCTCCTCCTCTCAGGCATCCCCACTCTCCTTTGTCTCTGCCGTCGTCGTCGTCGTCATCGTCATCGCACCGCCGCCTCTCAAAACCCTAAACGCCGTTCTTCTCTCTCCTTCCGCTGCGCCACTCGCGTCACCCCCATAACCTCTTCCTTCCCCACCGTCATAACCACCGAAAAGCAACCGACTATCCCTACCCCATACTCCCCATACTCTCTCACATACACTGCTCCCCTCGACAGCTGGAGCCCCAGCAGCGACGGGCCATCGCCATGCAACGATATCCTCCCTCCATTGCCTTCTCCCAATTTCCTTCCACCAAGACAACCACCAGCTGCAGCCCTGCGTGCCGCTCTACCAGCCCTTGAGACTTCCGTTGCCACCGTTCCCGCCTCTTATGCCCCAACGGCCTCCTCCTATCTTTCTTCCACCACGCCATCCTCCACACACTCCACAGTTCCGTTAATCCGCCATGCCTATTCCCCTCCCACTCACCATTCAGCCCACGGCCGCTTTGCCACTCTCGAAGCCCTAGAAGAAGGCCAGGTATCAGAAGCACAGCAACAGAAACAACGGCATGGTCACTCGCCATTACTGAGCCCTCCACTGGGCTTTGGTCAGACCTGGCCATTAACGGAAGAAGGGTTTTCACAAGAGGGGAAACAGGTACGGAAGAGTGGCAGTCTGGAGGGCTTCTGGCGGCAGAGAGATCGAGAAAGAGATGGATTGAGGATGATGGGGAGTCCCGTAGAAACGGTCATTGTCAGGACAGAGTTTGACCCTCCACCCACCAAGGCCATTCGGGAAAAGAGACGATAGCGTAGATAGAGATGTCGTAGAGATGATGATAACGAGTCGATGATGACAGATATTAGCCCCACCACCCTCATATCCAATCACAGTGACCTTCCAATTTAAACCCCCAACCGATCATTCCTCTGCTTCAAAAACAACTTGGCCTCATCACACCCTTCCAGCTCCACACACAGCTCCAACAACGGCATCATATCCACCCCACACCAATGCTTCCGCCCCGTCAAAACCTGCAGCAACATCCTCAACTGCAACGGCATCAATGGATGTCCATAATAATTAGCCACCATCCTCACCGTCACCCACCTCCCCAAATAGTGAAAATTCCCCCTCTCCTCCATCCCCACCTCCATAATCCTCCTCACACAATCCGGCCCCCACCACCGCGGCAACCCCTCCCTCGCCTTCGCCCCCAATGCCGCAAAAAACATCCTCGGCCTCGCCGCCATCTCCCCCCTCTTAACCACCGGCTCCCCCAAATCCTGCCCCCGTTCCCCCCGAGGCTCTGGCCACGGCCACCTCTCATCATGCACCATCAACCGATACATATCAATCAACAGCACAAAAACATCATGCTCCGGCATCCCCTCAAAAAATCTCTTCTTCGCCAACCGGCTAAACGGCTCATCATACCGTCCCTCCAACCCCGCCAACGGCCCACTAGTCATGACTGCCGGATCCTGCGCAAGTGCCAAACTCGGACAAAAGAGCTTGTGCGCCGTAGAATGCGTGACGCGGCAGCGGGGTGAACAGTAGAAGACGCATTCGCAGGCAGTGCACGGGATCATCTGGGCACCTTTAGTTGTGCAGTTGGCGCAGATGAGGCGGCCCGTGGGGTTGTCAATGAGCTGAGAAGGGGTCGCAGGAGGTTCGTAGCCGGGACGGGGGCCGGCAATGGGGATGGTAGCTGGATGGGGAGGAGGGGTTGGGGGGCGACCGGGTTCAGGAATCCGGAATCCCGGAGCCCATGGATTGTGGTAAACCATGGTGCGAACACCAATATCAAATGGTTTGTTGGGTTTTGTGATTTCTAGTATTGTATCGGAGAGTTGATTGTTATTGTCAAGCCGTGCTTGTAGATGGTAAAATTCAAGTTCTCCTTCCCCGGATACTTGCCGCCAATGTTTATAGTCAGTCCCTACCTACCTACCGTTTGTATCAGATGAACTTCCCGTTTGTTGACGACAGGTAAACATGAACAAATAGTCTGATCCAAGCTCTTCATCGCTAGAAACGGCATATAGTATTCCACATTCAGCTCTTTCTTTCAATGTCGTTATATTCTTTCCTTTTTCAGAGCGACGTCACACAATCGTATCCTTCAACTGGCTCCTTCAATCATCTCCGGAAGGAACCTCAACTTAAACCTCCTTCCCTCCGAATTCACTCACAATCACATAAAAAACAAGTCAAAGTCATATCTCCCAGAAAAGTCAGTCTATGTATCATTGTGAGACCGCCAAACAAAAAAACAAACTCCATTTCGCCATGTGAATGTGAATGTAAATGTTACTCGCAATCAACTATGAGCCAGTAAATCAATACAGTGATCCCTACCCTAATCAAAAGAAACCAAGAAAAAAAAAATTAAAAAAAAAAAAAAAAAACGCCCAGATCCCGCTCCCAATCCCAATATAAACAAGTTTAAGATATGCCCAAGTCAATATCTTCATCTTTCATTTCATCCTTCATCCCTTCAACCAGGCGTCAAGCTCATCCGCCCAGCTTCATCTTGAAACCATTCAACTCCCTCCTTCATCTCTTCTCTCGCTCTCTCAATCTCTTCTCGAGCCCTCCGTGCTTCCAATAGAATCCTCCTCGTCTCACTCATTCCATCCGTCTTCTCCACGTCCGCCTCCTCTGCCGACCTCTTTCGTCTTCTCACATCATCTCCATCCCTCCTTTCACAAATCATCCCAGTACTTGCTACCCGCGTAACCGACTCCGTTCTCGGCGACGACGACCCAGCAACCAAAGACCGAGCCCGTGCAATCCGCATATCAAGGTCAGCCGCCGAGACCCTGCGACCTCTTGAACCACCAAAAGCACTCCCACTACTACTCTTCGCTGCACCTCCTCTACTTCCAACACCATACAGCTTCTGCTGCGCAATTCTCTCCGGTAACACCGACCCATCTGGCATCGTCGTCAACCCCATAGCCTTCAACCTCCAACGATCCGAAACCTTGCTAACCCTCTTCTCCACTGCGCCCTCAACAGGGGAACTTGAGAACTGCGTTCGTTTGAACTGCGATACTCCAAATCCGCCTGCCGCCGGCAACGACCGCCGTAGCGAAGTCGACCTAGACATCGCATACTGTTCGAGCAGACTCTGGGTTTTCCCGCCTGCCGACAACGTCGACGAGACAGAGTCTGAGCGCCGGTTCGGAACGGGAGGTGCCGGCATAGCTATGGCGTCTTGGGTTCGTTGTGAAGGCTTTTTTGTAGTTTTCTTTTTCTTTTTTACCGTATTTACATCCGGTGCATCTGGAATACTCCACACAGAACCCACATCGTCTTCCCTGGTGACACGCATGGCAGTGCCACGAACGTCATCCAACCCCGAGAATACTCCAGTCTGTATCAAAGCCTCTTGGTCCATCCGATACCGTTGGTTCCTTGTAGTTATTTCCTTGAACATTCGGACATGCTCACTTTCCTCCGAGTTGTTTACAGCCTTCCTCTTCAACACTGCCTCTCTCTTCCTTCTCTCCAGCTCCCGGTGTTGATACTCCCGAAGTTGTTCACGACCCTGTCGCCTTAAAGCCTCTAACCGCTTTTCACGAGCATTTCGTCGCCAAAGGTAAAAATATCTAACGCTGAGATTGTAGATCCGGAACTTGTCGGCCTTGGCTAGATTTTCGGCAGCCTCCTGCTCTGCTCTGTGTTGCTTTATATCCTTTACATACTTCTCCCAGGTCTTCCGGACAAGTTCTTCAGCCATATAGAGTTGAAATTGCTGAACAAGTCCATCGTCACCAAGGGTGTACCACCGGGTAAGGCCATCAAGAACTTTGTTTTTGTCGATAGGTTTCTTGGGTGCAGCCTCCAACGCAGCACCAGAGTATAAGGCAAGCTTAGAAGCCGGTGTCAGTCTCAATAACGGATTAATGGGTTGGGAGGCAAAAGGTGTCAAAGTTGTAGGCGGCGGTATCGTAGAAGACAAGGTCGGTTGGAAGAGGTTTGGAACGGGTGCTGGCGCGGGCGCGGGCGCGGGCGCAGGCGCGGATGCTGCTGAGTAATCGAAAAAAACTGAGGTAGTCGGTGTTTGTTGAGTAGCATTGCCAATGACTGATGGTGCAGCAGATCGTTGTGGCGGTTTAGGAAAAGAAAATGAAGGGCCTTTGAGAGTAGCAGTGCTACCAAGCACTGATGGGGGGGGGGGTACTGCTTGAGGAGTTGACGTCGATATTGAAGGCGAGCTGAATGTCGGGGTAGTGACTGAGGGTACGGATGCAAAGCCTGCAGACTTGGGAGGAGTAGCTATAGGGGCAGGCGCAAAAACCCAAGACGTTTTTGGCGCGCTTGGAAAAGGATGTTGTTGTATCGGTGGAGGTACTTCTGCTTGCTTGGCAAAGTTGAACGTTGGTATTCCAGTTATAGGCGCCAAAGGTTGTGATAGAACAGATGTAGCAGCCTTATTTGATGTTTGGGGAAAAGCCAGTTGTGACCAAGGCTTGGTAGTTGGGGGAAATGCCAAAGGAAAAGAAGAGGATGAAGGAGCTGAGGAACTAAGCTGCGGCGCAACAGTAGATTGACTGGAGAGACCACCGAATGCCGAATTGGGTTTGAGGCCACCAAAAACTGATTCTGCTGCTGCTGCTGCTGCTGCTGCTGCTGCTGCCGGAGGAGGAGGAGGAGAAGGAGGAGTAGCTGGAGAGTTACCAGGTATGACATGTTGCTGTTTCAATGCTGCTAGCTTTTGTGAAACAAGAGCATTGTTGATGGGTGACTTGGCCCTAGTAAAGCCCTTTTCATAAACAGGATTGCGGATGAGGAATGGCAAATCATGTGACCCGCGCTTCCGATCGACAATGGTGCGCGAGTAGGCGTTTCTAAGTCGTGGATGATCAAGCTGGCTACCGTATTGTGCCACTAGAATGCGTTGGCCTGGATCCTGGGTGGAGGAGGCACCTGGCGTGAACGTTAAACCGTGAAGCTCCACAAACTCGACACACTCCTCCACAGTATCAAAGCGAAGATGTCCGTTGATGATAATGGCGGTGATATCCTTGGCAAAGCCACGTGGTCGGGCGAACGATCTATTGAGTCCACGAAGGACAGCACGGCGGTAACGGCCAAAGTGAATTTCGGCGAAGCAAGCCATGGTGAAGGAAACATCGGGGCTTGAGATGATGTCGAAAAAGCCACAGAAAGGGCCCGTTACAGAGCCAGGACCGGGCCGGATCGGGCCACGAGGATCACGGGGGGTCTTGAGGGACTGGAGGATGGATAGTGCAGTCTGGATCTCCCTTGAATCTATCATGGGGCCAATATTCCACTCACTTTCCAGCACATCCAGAATGTTGGTATCAAAAGCCCGCAATACAAGGTAGTATGCTCTGAATTCGGCTTCGTTGACGCAGGTAATATTGTGCGCGCGGCAATCATCGTAGGCGTAGACCAGCGAGAGTAAGGACTTCCCCAACTGCTCGACCTCTTGCTGTTCCGAGAAGTCTTCCGGTGCGAATCCAGGCTTGGACATGAGATGAAGCGCTGTGACGTGAAAGCGAGTCACTGTCTCAAAGCAATATATTTGGTCAAGCATTTCCTCCATGTTAAGATTAGAGAAAAATGCAAAATCTCGCCGAATCGCTCGTGTCCGGTCCCATAGAAAGCCGTGTGTCGCAGGTAGATTCTCCTCCGTCTGCATAAGGTCGTCTAAAAGGTAGTCGACTGATCGCCGAATACAGGGAACTGATCTGACATCCATGGGTAGTGGCGCTTCCTGTCCAGCAGCTGATCGAGCCAGTTTCTTGACCATAAGCTCCGGCTGGGGAATCGCAGTATCTGGGTCCTTTTCTGCTGACTTGACGTCGAACTCGGTTATCCTGATCATCTTCTCGTAGTCGGGACACATATCCTCGCAAACACCCTTGAACTCGATAGCCTCTGAGAGTTTTCGTCTGGTATCCGGGTCGTCGATCAGGCCGGCCTTGACAAGAGAAGCGCGGGCCTTGTCTCTATACGCCTTGTATTGTTCACGAAAGTTTGCCATGGTGCTTTTGTTGTTGGGATCTCCGGGGTTGGCGGGCCACTTTGGCGGGAAGATGCGATCGTTTTGTAATTGTTGGTATATTCGCTGGGCGTATGGGTTGCTGATATCCATTGGTTCGGCATTCTGGCCTAATTGTATGCCTAATTGTCGATTCGCAATCGTCTTCATCGGGTTGACCGTGGCCTTTGCGAGTGGCGCGGAGGGATTGGTGTGTATTTGCTGCAAGGCATTATGAGTGTTTGGTTGTGAAAAGGCGCTCTTGTTGCCAAATGCGTTGTTCGTCATCGTTGTCGTCGTAGTGGTCGAGCCAAAGGCAGGAGGAACTGGCGGTTTCACTGGTTGAGGGTTGGCAAAGGCATTGTTTAAAGAGGGAACGCCAAAAACTTGATAGTCGCATGTCAGTCAGTTGTCGAAATTTCATCATACAGAAAAAACTAGTATTTACTGCCAATGGAGGCCGTACCTGAAGGTGCTTTCGGCGCAGAAGGGGGAGCAGATGGTGCGCCAAAGGGCGACTGACCAAACCCGGACGAAAACCCATTGGTCCTTGGCGCCGGCGCCATAAAAGGATTTGGAGCAGGCAGCGCGACAGGTGGTGCCGTCTGAAATGGGTTCTTTGCCTGAGCAGTCGACGGAGCAGCCGGGGCCAAGAAGGGATTTTTCGTCGCGTCAGCAGTCTGAGAAGAGCCGGTTTGAAAGGGATTGCTGGCGCCGGTTCCAGCGCCGAAGCTGCCGGAGGGCTGGCCGAAGGGAGAGGAGGAGACCGCCATGGTTTGAGAGCCAAATCCGTTACCGGCAAACGTTGGCATCGTTCGGTCGCAAGGCAATGATCATGGGTGTCTTGGATGGAATGAAGATATGGAATTGGTGTTGGGTGAAGGTTTGGTCGTATGTATATTATAAAGAGTGACGAAAGAGTTGGACGGGTATCGTTATAGAACGTCGGTGCGTCTGTCGTGCTTATGGGCCCAGATAATCGACAGTGTTTAGATTGACGCGATATAGATAATAAAAAAAGGCAGATTGAAAGAAGCGCAAGCCGGTCAAACACTGCAAAGGTCGATGGCGCAAAGTGACAAATTGTAGCGATATTTTAACAATCAATCAAGTCGGACCAGATCAGGTCATTCGTTATCGTGACTTGAATTCTTTGAATCAGTGACCGATTAACTCTGCAACCTCCAATAATCTTCTCAGCCTCGCAGAAGCTCAGCGGAAACCCAAGCAAAAGAACACAAACAACGAAGATCGACACTTGCCAATTTATCACGCTTGTCTCCGACGTTAAGCAAAAAGACCAAAAGAAAAAAGAAAAAGAGAACAACGAACGAAGAGTCCCTCTTGTCGAAACAGCAAGAGAAAAAAAAAATCCCAAAACGGGACAATGGTTATTGAGAAGCGCGCAAGAAGGCCAAAGGGAGTTTGAGCCAACGTTTTGCTGCTATGAGCGACGAGCCGCGATTCGCAAAATCAAAGGACCCACTTGAGCTCTAGCAAACGCGTATCACGTGGTATCCATAACCCTCATCGAGACAAGGGTTTGTGAATTTACAGCCTTGTCAATCTACGATTTGAAGACTAACATATACAAGTGACATGGTTGATTTCAAGAATAATAATGGTTCTATTGAAAGAAATAAAAGCCCTTGATATAATGTCGAAAAGAAAACAAAGTCCCAAGATTAGTCGTCAAAAGGAAAACCATTCCCTCCTTTTTGTATATCCCAACGCCTTACTCCAGTCCCACAAGCACGATTAACATTACCCACTTCACGTCTAATAATTCCGGCCCTTGATACGGGCAGGTCCCAGACTCCGACGCAGTTCATCCAAACGAGCAACACCATCGAGCTGTCTCTGCTTCTTCTGCTGCTTCTTACTCTGACCCTTTGGCTTGACCTCATGGCCACCCAGGAACTCATCCAAAATGTTATCAAAGTCCTGGCGCACATCCCCCTGAACGGTTGAGACGGAAGACATTGCGGACATCTCAGACATGGACATGTCATCATCCATGACACCCTCCCGGTGAGTGAACTCTTTGTTCTGCAGGACCTCATAGCGGCGGTCCAACAGCTCAAGCTGCTCCGTTCGAACCAGCACCGATGACGACATGGATGTCATCGATGGGGTCGACAGGGCACCCTTTCTGCGCTTGCGTTGACCACCACCAGTAGTGGCTGTCCAAGCAGATGCCTGCATCTCTGACGGAGGCTGAAATGTCACTTTTTTTTCCTTTTGGTCCTTCTTGAACTGCTTGAAATCCTCCATCCAGTCATTGGAGGCAGCAGCGGGAATAGCGCTGCCATCTTGGTTGATGGAAACAAGCTCAGGGACCTCATCGTCCTCCTCTTCATCGCGAATCTGGGGGCCAGGACCGTCCGTGTACTCTTTGGTGGGCTTAGCAGTGCCGTCAGACTCATAGCCGTCCTCCTCACCAAAGACCTCATTGTAGGTCTCATCAAATTCATCGTCGTCGAGCTCCTCCGTGTCCTGCGTAAGACTGTCGAACAAATCAAAATCATCCTCATCAACATACGCATCGTCTTCCAGAGCCTCAAGGGCCTCACGCAGACGGGGGTCCATATCGGGCTGGAAGCCAGCAATAGCATCAGGGATGTTCTGCTGGTTTTGGTAGTTGACGGGTTGCAAGTTCTTCGAGGGCAGAATAGTCTCATCGAGCTTTTCGGTAGGCTTCTCGCTAATGCTCATCTCCTTGATGGCATCTTCCATGTTCATCTTCTTCTTGCCCTTGCTATCAGGCTTGTTGGCCTCGATGAACACAGCTTCGCCGGCACCCTTGCCCAGCTCACGCATGTGTTGCATATAGTCGTACTCGGTATCATCATAGTAAATTCCGTAGTTGGCGGCCTCGCCCTCGTTCTTGCGGATATAGGCGGCAGAGCCGAGTTCTGAAGACAGGTCGCGAAGAGTCTTGCCGACAGGTTGGGAGTTGTTGGGGCTGGTCTGATCTTCGGAGCCTGAAACGGGGTTCAGCACCATGGCAGGGGCACTCTCATCGTGAATGAGGGGATCATTCTGAGGACGATGCACCAGCTGGAACGTAGTCGCCTGCTTCTTGTCACTATAAGACAAATGTGACGGTCAGTTGGCTGATGAAGAAAATAAATCCGGGGTAATGCAAAGGTTAAAGTACGTACATCCACTTTCCCTTGGCCATTTTCGCGGTACGGTTATCGTCGATGTGATGTTGTCGTGAAATGGAGATTGAGATTTAACGTTAACTAAGAATCGATGATGGAGATCAAGGGAATTGCGGGTCCGGATTCACGATGCCGGGATTGGATGGTTTGTTTGTTGCAAAGGAGAGCAAAAAATAAAAAAGATGTGATTTTTTTTTATTTTCTTGGGGACAAAATGAAGCAAGTATTAAAAATGGAAGGAGGGAATATATGCAGCAATCAAAAATTTTGGAGGGGCACAACGTTGGCAGGTACTGATAAAGCACCGTGTTATCGATTAGTTACTCACTGTACCATGACACAAAAATCGGGGTGGCCGCACAGTGTAGGGCTCTACTCACTATGACATCAAGCTGGAGGAAAATTGCCCCTCCCCAAAGCAAGTAATTTATCAGCGGTAAAAACCTTTGCGGAAACATCACCAAGCATCAATCAGCATCACAATTTTTATTGATCTTTGAGCCTTCATATCGCAACGATTGTGTATTATTTGTGCTACCTTATCACCCCTCATTTTAAAGCTTTCAAGCTGCTCTATCGAATACTTTAATTTACGACTCAAGAAATACAATTATTCACCATGCCTAAGCCCAAGTCCAAGACCAGTGTTGGTCTGGGCAACAGTCTCATGAAAGATCGCTTCGGCAAGGGCAAGGGTGTCGACCGTCGCAAAACTTCTGCTGTCACTCGCATTAACCACGCCACTGGTGAAGAGGTACTGCACCCATCACATCATCTCTGGGTCTTTCCGAGGTGTCTCACGAGTTTTCACCCCACTAACGTATGTCCCCATAGTACCTCGTCAATGACCGTGAAGAAGCCTCTTGGGTCAAGATGCGCTCAGTCACCGAGCAAGGCGCCCTCGATGAATTCCTCGCTACCGCCGAACTCGCCGGTACTGATTTCACTGCAGAAAAATTGAGCAGCGTCAAGATCATCCACACCGATAACAAAAATCCGTATCTCCTGTCGGCAGCCGAAGAGCGCAACGTGTTGAGTAAGCACAAGGACTTCAAGTCTAGTCTGACGGTACCGAGAAGGCCACACTGGGACAAGACGACGACACCTGAAGAATTAGACCGCGCTGAGAAGGCGGCGTTTTTGAACTGGCGCCGTGGATTGGCCGAGGTTTCAGAGAACAACGATTTGCTCTTGACGCCGTTTGAGCGGAACTTGGAGGTGTGGAGACAGCTTTGGCGTGTTATTGAGCGTTCAGACATCATTGTGCAGATTGTTGATGCGCGAAACCCCATTCTGTTCCGGTCAGACGATCTTGATCTCTATGTCAAGGATATTGACCCCAAAAAGGAAAATTTGCTTCTTATCAACAAGGCCGATATGATGACGGACGCCCAGAGACGTGTGTGGGCCAAGTACTTGAAGGAACAGGGCATTGCCTACCGTTTCTTCTCGGCCCAACTAGCCAAGGAGCAACTTGAGGCAGCCGAAATGGAAGAAGAGTCTGAAGAGGATAAGGAGGATAAGGAGGAGGAGGAGGAGGAGGAGCCCACCGCCGCCAAGAAGGCGGCTCCTGTTGAGGAAGCCAAGGAAGAGCTTTCTTCTACTGAGCCTGCCACCGAAGCCGAGTCTTCATCGCTGCCGGCCGCTGAGGACAATGAGACCGTGCCGGATGAGGAGGATATCCGCATTTTGACTGTCTACGAACTTGAGGAGATGCTCCTCAGCTACTCCCCTGAGGGCCTTGACCGCAAACTGCAAGTTGGTCTTGTCGGTTACCCCAACGTCGGCAAATCGTCTACCATCAATGCCCTGGTCGGTTCCAAAAAGGTGTCCGTTTCATCCACTCCCGGAAAGACCAAGCACTTCCAGACCATCCACCTCTCGGAGCGCGTTGTCCTCTGCGATTGCCCTGGTCTCGTGTTTCCAAACTTTGCCTTCACCAAGGGCGACCTCGTCTGCAACGGTGTTCTTCCCATCGACCAGCTCCGTGAATACACCGGACCCGTCACCCTCCTCACCCAGAGAATACCCCAGCCCTTCCTCGAGGCCATCTACGGTATCACCATCAAGACCCGCCCAGTCCAAGAAGGTGGCGTTGGCATCCCCACTGCCTCTGAATTCCTCTCCGCCTACGCCCGTGCCCGCGGTTTCCAAACTCAAGGTCTCGGCCAACCCGATGAATCCCGTGCCGCCCGGTACGTGCTCAAAGACTACGTCAACGGCAAACTCCTCTTCTGCCACCCGCCGCCCAACACGGTGGACCCCAACGAGTTCAACAAGGAACTGTACGATGACCTACACCTGCCGGAGCGGCGGCGTGCGGCCCTCGCCTCGCAGTTTGAGGCCATGTCCGTTGCGGATACTGACGCCGTATCCCTGGCGTACACTGGTGGTCTGACGCAATCGCGAAAGGCCCAGAATTTGGATAAGGGTTTCTTTGACTCGGCCAAGTACGGTGGGCGGGTTGAGAGACCTTTCCACTTTGCTTCAACGGAGCAGGGGAAGGAGGCGCAGGCGCGGAATCAAATGTCAGCGCGTCAGGCGCGGGCAGCTGGTCTTGTAGATGACGTGAAGAGTTCAAAGAAGCACTTCAAGGGAAACCCAAAGGGTGGAAAGGCTAAGAAGAGACAGAATTACAATGATGAGGATTAAGGGAATGGTGATATGGCATAGGATGGGCTTTTTTTTTAAAAAAAAAAAAAATTTAGATTGGCATACTGTACATTCACATTTGGGAATAGGGTTTTTATCGGGTATCTAAAAAAAGAATTGGGGCTGAGGATCGAATACAATCGGCATTGCTCGAACAAGTCATCTGAGTTGATCTAATCAGGTATCATGAGGGTTCTCTATCAGGTAAGGGTTAGTGCTCAATGGTGGTGGGGAGTACTGCATAGGTGCGTCAGGTAGACGTCTGGACAACTATTACTTGGTCTTGTGGTCTAGTGGTATGATTCTCGCTTAGGGTGCACCCTAAAGCATTGCTTGCGAGAGGTCCCGTGTTCGATCCACGGCAAGACCCCCAGTTATTTTTTATATTTTACTCTATATATATAGTAGCTGCCAAGCTATAAGTACCGATAGGTCGGCGTCAGACCAAGGGTATGTTCATTCTGCCGTGCCTCGGCTGAGTTCTTTAGTTTTGGAGCTTTTATTGGAGACAATACCGCCCCGGAATGTAGGATTCAGTTGAATTGAGAAGGAACCGCGGCGCCTGCTAGATTAGGAGCTCCAACCTTGGCAGGTAAATAGATATCGACGACCATCGATATAGAGTTGGAATCTGGATTTGTGGTCAAACTTTTTATATTCTTATTAGTTATTACTGTTTTTGAGGCGAACCGTTCAAAATTCTCATCATGTCAGACAGAATTCCCGCTTTGGTAAGTTCCCAACGTAGAACCATTATTTGGCAGAAACAATCAACTAAGCAACCCTAGGTCCGCGACAAAGTCAGCGACCGCGCTAAACAAACCCTCGACCTCGTCGCCAAGTTTGTCACCGAAGAATGCATCCCGTAAGCCTTTACTCCTCTATATGTAATCCTCGCTCAATAGCTAACCCTTCCTAGTGCCGACCCTATCGCACAAGCTCAAACTGGCACCGGCGACGCCCGTTGGACCATCCACCCAGCCATCATCGAAACCCTCAAGACCCGCGCCCGCGCCCTCGGCCTATGGAATATGTTTCTCCCTCGTGGCTTCTACAGCCAAGGAGCCGGCTTTAGCAACCTCGAATACGGGCTCATGGCCGAGTGGCTGGGACGTTCACAGATTGCCTCTGAGGCCGTGAACTGCGCGGCGCCGGATACGGGGAATATGGAGGTTTTGGCCAAGTATGGCAATGATGCGCAAAAGGCACAATGGTTGGAGCCGTTGCTGGAGGGAAAGATTCGGTCGGCATTCCTGATGACGGAGCCGGCGGTTGCGTCATCGGATGCGACGACTATTGAGTTGGAGATTTGTCGGGAAGGGAATGAGTATGTATTGAACGGACAGAAGTGGTGGTCAAGTGGAGCAGGAGATCCGCGGTGTGCGTTGTATATTGTCATGGGGAAGACGGACAAGGGAAATGCCAATGTATACCGGCAGCAGTCGGTAGTGTTGGTAGCGGCGGGGACGGCGGGAATCACGATTAAACGGATGCTGTCGGTTTATGGGTATGATGATGCGCCGCACGGACATGGCCATATTGAGTTCAAGGATGTGCGGGTGCCTCTCGAGAACATGGTCTTGGGCGAGGGACGTGGCTTTGAGATTATCCAAGGCCGTCTGGGACCCGGACGCATCCACCACTCCATGCGTACTATTGGTGCCGTAAGTTTTTTTTATTTTTATTTTTATTTTTATTTTTATCTTTTTTTCACAAGTATGACAAAAACTCTTCTCCTTGAATCTTCCTACTAACAACTGTACTATATAGGCCGAACAAGCTCTTGACTGGATGCTTATGCGTATCAACGACACATCCAAAACCCCCTTCGGCAAACTGCTCAAAGAACACGGCGTTATCCTCGAATGGGTCGCCAAATCCCGCCTCGAAATCGACACGGCCCGTCTCACCGTCCTCAATGCAGCGCACCAAATGGACCTCCACGGCCCGAAAGCCTCCCTCCGACAGATCGCCCAAGCCAAGATCCTCGTCCCTCAGATGGCCCTTACAGTCATTGATCGTGCCGTGCAGTCATTTGGGGCGGCTGGAATATGCCAGGATACACCGTTAGCGGCAATGTGGGCGGGAATCCGCACGCTGAGAATTGCGGATGGGCCGGATGAGGTGCATTTGCAGCAGATGGGGAGGAATGAGGCCAAGAGGGGGTTGTTGGTTACGGAGGAGATTATGAAGCAGAAGACGAAGACGGAGGAGTTGTTAAAGGAGTGGAAGTTGCAGAAGTTGGAGCCGGGGACGAAGATTCAGCAGGAGAGGAAGTACACACACAAGCTGTGAAGGGGCAGTGGACAGGCCGCGGGAATGGAGAATGCATCATGTTGTTATTGTATGTATATACTGAACTACGCCCAATATGGAAATGGCATCTTATTCACTAAGTATCGTCACGTGATACCGGCATTAAGGGTTCGGCTCGCTATCTGCCAAGTCTTCCCACTCCTCCTCCAAGTAACACACGACTATCCTATCCCCTCCAGTAACGCACTCTTTCTCTTTTCTTCATTCCGACTCGTCTCCTTGTTTCCAGTTGCATAAATATACAATTTCTGCCCCCCGGAGCCCCCAAGAACCCCGTGCCCTATCCACTAACCCTTATATCCACCTCCGTTACCGTGCCAACTGCCCTTTCCAAACAAACGTCCTTGATTTAGAAAAAAGATAAAGAATAAAGAGTCTACAATCTTTGATAAAAAAAACCTCTTAAAAAAATCTCATTGATCGTCCAGCGCCCGGTCCCGCCATTCCTGCAGCTAGCATGCTCACGTATTAACAAATTTCAACAAATTGGTCCGTCTTCTGTTCTGTCTTGTCATTGCTTTGTTTGTTCGTTTGTTTGTTCGTTCGTTGGTGGCATGAGCTAAATAAACAAAGACAGTAGTTTGGACCTTCCTATTTTTGATCTTTCCTTTTTTCTTTCTTCCTTCTTCTTTATATGTCGATATATACACTGTGCAACGCGTTCTTTCCTTTTTCTATATTTCATATAGGAACACTTCATCATCGTCAACCTCAAATCTTTGTAACCTCCATCACCAAAATTCTCTCTTTTTTTTTTTCTATACATCATCACCACCAAAAATGTCCGATGCTACTGCCGCCCCCGCTGTCAAAGGCTCAATCAAGAGCATGGAGTACCACCGCAAAATGCTTCAGAACAAGATGCAATCCGAAGAGCAAGTCCCCCTCCCGTTCCTCTCCTCCTCCTCCTCCTCATCATCATCCAATCAATCCTGTCGTCCTGTCGTCCTGTCGTCCCACGATCCTCCCTCCTAATCCTCGCCTTCCTCGCTATAGGTCCCAAAAGTTCATCTCTCCATCCGATACCGTCATGAGTCCCTGTACCCAAAAACTCAACGCCCTACGCAACAAACAAGCTACTCGGTACGTGTCAGCCTTGTCAACATGTCCCCGTTTCAACCAACTCGTCATCTAACCTTTTCTTTCTTCTTCCTCCTTTCCGCCTCCTTAGCATGAAGCCCCGTTCTCTCTTTGCCGCAACGACAACCCGGAAGCTTGCCGATGGTGACGACATGTTTGCACCCAAGAAGTCCTCGTAAAGGGATTCTATATACTTTACTTGACGAGGTCTTCCTTGTTCTTAGGAGTTCCGCCATGTTTTTTTTTTTTTTTTTTTTGCTCTTCTTTTCTTTTCTCTTCTTTTCTTGGATAAATCTGGTTTCGGTCTTTTCTTTTCTTTCTTTTCTTTCGTCTTGGGTTCTGCATTTCTTTCATTATCTGCCGTCAGGTTCCCGCCTGTTCTCGAGGTTGAGATACCTCAGGTCTAGGCCTCAAAGGCTGTCATGAGACTGTCCTCCCCAGTTGTTGTTGGTGTTTTTGGCGTCACGGGCGGTTGGATATCACTGTCACGAGTGTTATAACGGATTAGATGTAGAGAATATATTCTTTGGATATATATCTGTATTCTTCATCTTGTTCATACTACCTACATCTCAAGCTCTCCATCCACTATTGATATACACCACATCCTCATCAGCCACAACATGTCCCAATCCCGTCCTCTGCGGAATATGCCGCGCACTCGCTCCCCAAACCAATGCATACTTGAACGTGTCCTTGAGATTCCTGTGAATCCGATCACAAACATCCTCAATCGTACTGTGACTCCGCACAATCAACGCCTCACCAAACTCTGGATCCACTCCCTTTCTCTTGGTATAAATCCGAATCAACTTCAACTCATCCCAGCACCGGTCGATAACATCCTGGATACCGAGATCCAACTCACAAGACATGACCACCGTGTATGGCTCCCGGGCGAGCTTGTCGAGGAAGTCGAGCGAGACGCTGTCAATCTTGTTGTAGACGTACAGACACTTGATGTACTTGCGATGGTCCTTCATGATGACGTCGATGAGATCATCGACAGTGCAGTTTTCATCCCGGACGAGGACGTCACAGTTGAGGATTTTGTAGTCGCGGAGGATGTTTTGGACCATCTTTTCGTCCATGGCCTTGGGGGGAGCCTGGAAGGTGATTTTCATACCGCCAGCCTTTTTGGGCTTAAGGTAGATGTTCCTATATGTCACATTAGCCATCAAGATCATCAATGGTTTGATAAACAAACTAGAAAGAACCTGAATACATACGGAGGCTCCCGGTTCAGTCTGATACCAACAGCCTCCAGCTCAGCCTCCAACAATGCCCTCTGTTCTGCTCTCTTGGTAGCATCCAGAACCATCAAAATCATGTCACTCGTCTTCGCCGCCGAAATAACCTGTCGTCCACGTCCCTTACCCTCCGCTGCACCCTCAATAATACCCGGCAAGTCTAGCAACTGAATCTCTGCACCACCATACTCGAGGACACCGGGAATGGCCGTCAGAGTTGTAAAGGCGTACGATGCCACCTCGGAGCGAGTCTTGGTTACTTTGGAGAGAAATGTTGATTTACCGACCGAGGGAAAGCCCACGAGGGATATTCTAGCGTCTCCGCTTTTACTGACGTCGAAGCCAGCGCCGGGACCACCACCGCCACCCGGGCCGGGCTCGAGGAGTTGAGCGCGAAGACGGGCGAGTTTACTGATGTATTGTTAGTATGAATGTCCTGACAAAGACGGCTGATTGAATATTTACCCCTTTAAAAGACCAAGATGATATTCTAGTCAATGTTAGCTGACACATGTTTCGATCGGTAACTATGTGATGCTGTAGCTTACCTGTCGCTTTATTCTCTGTTCACCACCATACCATCACAAGGACCGTCGTGTTAGCTAACCTCGAACCCTAATGACAACGTCTCAACATTTTCCCCAGAAACGGCAGCACTAGTAAAGAAATCTAGAGCAAAGACAACTTGAAAAAGGCAGTCTGTTTATAAAGAACATCACATACTCTGCGTCTTGCGCATCTCCTCCTCAATCCTAGAAACAACGTTAGCATCATGAATCACATGCAACTCAGGCCCCGCAACCCCGCGGCCCAGCTGAGTCAAGCAAAAGAGAAAAGGCCATCACTTGCTCCTTGATCTTGTCCGTAATGTTGACCATGATGTCTTGTGGTTGGTTTGAGCCTCACACTCTGGGATGTCGTCTAGAAAGATGAAACAAATCGGTCTTTTTGGTGGCTCTATAGAGCTCGGTATAGTGGTGTGGGCGCGCAGATAGGTGGTGAGGCGGCCGGTACTGGGCTGGGATTTTCAGAAGGGCTCCACAATAGAGATTGGGTTTTAAAGAGCTGGGCGGGAGGCCGTTGGACGAACGAAAGAAGACATACAAACGATATGCAGGAATTCCGAGATGATATGGAAAACTGATACAGATATAAAAGTTAGACAAGAGTTCCTCAGATATAAAATATACCATCTTTAATAACAAGCATTTGTTGTTCCATTTTCGGCCTTTGCTAGATACTGGACCCTAAACGCCACACCTATTACACAAACGCCACATCCAACTGTGGCGAATAATTTCTGGCGTATTCACGCTTTCATATCGTTTACTTTGCTTTATTTTTTTTATTTTTTTTTTTGCGATTTACAGCTTCAAAGCCGCGACAACAGATCATCATCGCCGAGCTCTATCTATCTACCCCAACCCACCTTCAACCCAACTACCTTCCGGACCGACATATTCTACCAAAGGCAATACCCTCCAACAACATGTCCGACCCCGAAGCCGCGCAAGTCAGCGCGCCCACGGAGCGACCCGGTTCCCCTTCCGGCTCCCTCTCCACCACCGTCGCCCCCGTCCGCAAAGTCAAAAAGATCATTCGCAGAAAACGTCGCCCTGCCCGCCCACAAGTCGACCCCGCCTTTATAACCTCGGAGCCTCCGCCGCAAACCGGTACCATCTTCAACATATGGTACAACAAATGGTCGGGTGGCGACCGTGAGGACAAGTATCTTTCAAAGACGCCGGCCAAGGGGCGTTGTAACATTGCCGAGGACAGTGGGTTTACACGGGCAGACGGGGTTGCGGGGAGTTTCTTTTGTTTGTTCTTTGCGCGGGGTATCTGTCCCAAGGGGCAGGATTGCCCCTATTTGCATCGGTTGCCCACGATTCATGACATGTTTAATCCGAATGTCGATTGTTTTGGACGAGACAAGTTTTCGGATTATCGGGATGATATGGGTGGTGTTGGTAGTTTTATGCGCCAGAACCGAACAATCTACGTCGGACGTATCCACGTCTCGGACGACGTCGAAGAAATCGTCGCTCGCCATTTTGCCGAATGGGGCCAAGTCGAGCGCAGTAAGTTCTTCCCCTTTGGTATATCCACCTCCATTCACCCATACTAACCAAAAAAAACCTCTTAGTACGTGTCCTCAATGCCCGCGGTGTTGCCTTCATCACCTACAGCAACGAAGCCAACGCCCAATTTGCCAAAGAATCCATGGCCCACCAATCCCTCGACCACGACGAAGTCCTCAACGTCCGCTGGGCCACCGCCGACCCAAACCCTCAAGCACAAGCCCGAGAAGCCCGCCGTATCGACGAACAAGCCGCCGAGGCCATCCGGCGTGCACTGCCGGCTTCCTTTGTTGCCGAAATCGAAGGACGGGACCCTGAGGCGCGGAAGCGTCGGCGCGTCGAGGGGGCGTATGGGCTGGAGGGGTATGAGGCGCCGGACGAGGTGCATTTTGCTCGGGGAGAGAATGCGGTGAATCCGGCGGGACGGGTGGGGTATGTGGAGGAGAGACAGATTGAGTATAATGAGAGGCCGATGATTGAGGCAGCGCCGGTCGGGGCAGGGTTCCTTCCAGGCAGTACGTTGGCAGCACTGGGGAAAGGTGGTGTACAAGTTGCGGTTAAGGCTAAAAAGGAGGCAGCGGGACCGTTGGTGGCATATGGGAGTGATGATGATGAGTAGAATGAGAATGAGAATGAGAATGAGAATGAGA
The DNA here is from genome assembly GCA_002018255.1 of Bretziella fagacearum. Classification (NCBI taxonomy): domain Eukaryota; kingdom Fungi; phylum Ascomycota; class Sordariomycetes; order Microascales; family Ceratocystidaceae; genus Bretziella; species Bretziella fagacearum. The sequence goes on along the minus strand of MKGJ01000211.1, from coordinate 17,865 downwards.
ATGAGAATGAGAATGAGAATAGAATAGATGGAATGGGGCATGGGATATACTGCATCCATCCATCTATACGGCGTCATGGGCGTTTTGTTTCGTTTTGGTTATAATTTCACTCCATCCATCATATTGGGAACCAGGTTTGCCATTAGTCAGCAAAATGTTATTATACCACAATATCTCAACTATTGAAAATCCTGGAATATAACAACTCATGTCTCCCCATCCACAAATCCATCACCGGCACCCGCTGCCCCGCCTCCTCATACTTTGTATCCTTCTCCATAGCCACCGCCTCCCCAATCATCCTCCTCGTCTCCTCCGCCGCCAAAACTCTTTGCGCCATAAACGGTCCAAACATATTCGCCCTCACCGCCGCCGACAACAACGCCCTCACATGCGCCAAAACAAATACATATCCCGTCTCCTCCTCCGCAACCCCCACCAACCTCGCCACCGCCCCAAACACCCCCGCCAAATGCCCCGAGGCCAACGGAATCTCCCCAGCCCTTGTCTCCCTCGGCACCCTCTTCATCACCTCCACAAACGGCCCCAGAACCCCCCGTTCCTCATCCCCTACCGCCCCCATAAAACTCTTGTCCCACAACGCCAACAGTGCCCGTCCCTGGGCGACGGAAGCGCGTCGACCAACGGTGCAGATCATGGCGGCGTCAAGGGCGTCATCGATGGTGGAGAGGGCAGAGGGGTTGCGGTGGGCGGCGAGGCAGTAGGGGAGGGTGGTGGCGGCAAAGGAGGAGATGGAGAGGGGGAGGAAGTTGGTGAAGGAAGAGGAGGTGTGGGCGACGTAGGATTCTAGGCCAGAAGAGAAGGCAAAGGCGCCGAGGGGGAGGGCGGAGTCGGAGAGCAGGAAGAGGAAGTGGGTGGCGAGGGCTTGTAAAGGGGAGTTGGTCAGTAAGGGTAGATGAGATTGTTGCTATTCAGATCAAGATGACGTACATGATTTGTCTGATTCTTGGGACTTTGTTGATGTGACCTCTCCAACTGGTTCATCTCCCCGCATTCTTCGCATCCGCTCTTTAGCCCGTTCCAACTGTTCCTCTAATTCTCGCACTTCCTTTTCTGCCTTTGTAACCTCTTCAAGAGCCTTCTCCTCATCATGAATATCCATCTTACCTTGCCTTGTATTTTGAACTGTAAAACAATTCCCATCTTGTTATTGAATTATATCATTCAGTGTTAAAAAATCCAACTAACCAAAGGACGCCACAAGGTGGCTGAAAGATAAGGATTCTTTATCAGTGCCTTCCGCATCGGGCGTTGCACAAAGCTCACATCCATCATACGCCCGCCGTATTCATTTCTCCTGCACAATTACACACAAAATTATATATACACTCTATTGCATAAATCAAATATGCCTTCAAATTGAAACCTGTAGACTACATATAAAATAAGGTCCACCGCATCATTCTCCTATCCTATCAAAAAAAAAACAACTAGGGAATCAAAACCTGGCTACCCCAAGACACCCAAAACGCCAAACAGCTCATCTGACGAATGATACTCTGATAATCATGAACCCAATCCCAATCCCAATCCCAATCCCAATCCCAATCCCAAAAGAAAAAAAGAAACGAAAATGAACCCCTTCAGTTTCAACCTATACAATCTCCACCCGGTAACCCTGAATTGCTATACCACCTTACTAATATCCTTCCTCCCTCCTTATGGCCTGATATTCTCCTTCCCGGATGCCCTCGCCTGAGCCCTCATCTTCTCCGCTCTCCTTTGCTCAATTCTTGCCACTGCCGCCGCCCTCCGCTCCAACGGCAGGGCACTTCTCCCCGTATTTCCCAAAGTAATAACACTAGCATTTCCCACCGCCGGCGTCGCATCTACCGCTGGGGCCGTCCTTGTCGTCACTGGCGTCTTGTCGTCCAATGAAAACGTCAAATCCATATCACGGCTCCGACGATGGTGGTGGCCACGGCGAGGGGTGCATGACATTGGTACAGGATCTAGCTTCAGTTTCTCGTCCCGGTCAATAGACTGTAAGCGCGTTTCCGAGGTGCGAGGAGGAGGTTGATTAGAAGGCCGCCGTTGACTAGGACGTATCGGGCTGTTCTTATCGGTAGCGCTCAAGTCGGGATGGAAGTCGAGCTCTAGATCACCATCGTCCCGGAATTGATCACGGATAGTGCGACAAGGTGGTGGAAGCTTGGTACAAAGGTCATCCACAACAAACGGCTTGCTAGAGGGAGCCGCAGTAGTAGAGGTCGATGTCTTGATAGGTTGTTTTGAGAGGTTCCGAATATGACTAGTAAAGTGGCCAGTTTCACTATCTGATGGTGGCGTAGTACTGCCTAATCCACCAGTAGCCATACTTTGAGGTCTCTCCTTGGTCTTTTCTGGCACCGATCGGCTAGTACTGGACTCTGACTGTCTTTTGAGGTTACCAATCTCCATTTTCAAATCAGCAATCTTGTCCGTAGCTCTCTCCAAAACACGCTTCGTATCATTCTGCTTCTCAAAAGTCTCGTCCCGGAAGTTTTGGAATTCCGCCTTGGCCTCCCGCAACTCATCATCCTTGCGCCGAGACTCCTCACGAGCTTCCCGTAGCTGCTTCTTCACTTCCTCAAGTCGGCCATCATCAACCAAACGACCAGCCTGAGCCTGAGCCTGCAGACGCTTGTTTTCGTCTTCAAGGCGCGTAACCTTGCGGTCAGAAGAAGCAAGTTCACCCTTTAGACGATCAATCTCCCGACGCAGTTCATTGACCTCTCGGAGTTGCGACTTGGCCCGACGGAGTTCCCGCTGGGCCTCTAACTGTGCAGCCGAAGAGCGTGAAGTGAGTGACCCCCGAAGCGTCCGATCCTTGAGCAATTCCTCCAACTCTGTGACCTGTCGCTTGTAGTCTGCAGCGCGCGTCGTCTGCTCGGCCAAATTCCGCAGAATCTCTGCCTTGTCATCATCGGCTGATCCAGATGGGGCAACAACAGAGCTAGCCGGAGTCTTTGATGACTGCCAGCGTGACGTCGCCACCTGTGCCTTGAGATCAGCAATCGTCTTTTCGAGATCCTTCACCTTGGACTTTTGGCCCTCGAGCTCCGCCTCGGCTGCAATGGCCTTTTCAGTCTGAGCCTGGGCAAACTCGTTTAGTGATTTACACTTCTTGAGGCATTTGACCATCTCATGTTGGGCGTCCTTGCGATACTCTTCGTGCATCTTCTTCCAATAGGAACCGGATTCGGATTTAGGGTCGGCGATATCAACCGTGACGTCGTGGTTACAGCCCGCGTTGGTGTTGTTTGTTGTTTGGTCATCGTCATCCTCCCACTCGTCGCCGCTTCCCGGTGCTGAGTAGCTGGGTGTGATTGTGGTGGCGCTTTGGGAAGCTTTGCTGCTCGTCGACTTTGCTGGAGCTGGCGCCTTTTTGGGTGGTGAAGCATTGCGATTTGGTGACCGTTTCCTCGAGGCCTTTTCCAACGTCTCAAACAATGGCGTCCGGCCATTCCGGTTAATAAGCAGTGGTTCCTTGCGCAAATTTCCCGTTGAAGCATTCTTCTCGAGCACGTCATGGTTGAACGAAACCTTTTTGCGCCTTGAAGCGCCCGTCCCTGGCGTCATCAGAATTCCCGGTGGTTGTTTCGTCGGAGTACGAGTCGTGAAATCGAGAGTGGTCATAGTTTCGTCGCGGGTGGCAGGAGTCGGGGTGCCAAAGATGGCGCTCTTAAACGCTCTAGCCGCAAAGACGGGTGCCGGAGTATTGGCACCGGCATCCATCTGTGTAGTGTCACCACCTGTAGAGACAAGGTACAAATTGTTAGCATCTGGACGCGTCGCTTTGAGAGATGAAATATGACACATGTTTGGATAAAAGAACTTACTAGTATCATCAAACTCATTGGGCGCGCTCCCGCCGGCGCGTCGCATGACCCAGCCCAGCATCGTTGGATAAGCTGTATGAAACAAAACAAAAAAAAAGGACTAACAGCTAAATAGACGATAAAATATGGTCGGAATAATGAAGGTGATTCTAAACAAAAAAGGAAGAACAAGCGCCGCCAAATAAACAGACAGGCGCTCAAAACAAGGCGCAATCCATAAGCGTGTGGATGGATAATCAATCAAGATATGTATGGTTGAGCTCAAAAAAAAAAAAAGTAAATTGGCAATAACCTTTGTTTGGCGATGGTCGATTTTTTTTGGTAGTCATTTACTGGATGGACGGCAACCAACAAAGGAAGGAACCCGCCCTGCAGGCCCTTCTTTCCCATGCAAAGTGCACCACACCAGGTACCTACCTACCTTGGCTTTCAATGCCTGAGCTGTACAAACTAGGTAGGTTCCTATAAGTTTAAGGAAGGAAACTTGCTGGCCTTTTAAAATGTGGGGACATTTTCACAGGTGGTGTCCACTTTTTAGGGCTAAAAAGTGCTGGACTTGGGGATGGCAGCAAGAGTTACAGGCGGTTCCCAGCTGGGATAAATTGGTGATGACACAATTTCAATTTCATCAAAATTCAAAAGCACAAAAGCACAAAAGCACAAATTCCATCTATAGAAGGTGCTTCAGTGCCTTCCAAATGAATTTCCAGAGCATCACTCCACTGTGGGGTACCTCAACTGGTAGCATCTTTCAGACCATGTGGAAGTTGAAGATGGCTAGACGCACTGTATTTCACTGTAATATTATATGATGGTCTACACTCTAGAACAGTGTCTATACAAAACTCACACACTCCTCTATGCTGAACCCCGCTATAGGCTTGCCTTTCTTCAATCCATTTTCCCACTCTTTTTTTTTTCCTTTTTCTTCATTCATGGCGAGTTTTATCTTGCGCTCTCCTCTATTCAATCTCGAGCATTGACAAAGTCGCCCTGGCATCGAAGATAGCGGGCTATCATGTCGCTTTCTCTGTTTGTTGTCTTTTTTTTTTTTTTTGAATCTTTTGAACTAATTTATGATATCGTCGGGGGGGTTTTTTTTTCTTCATTTGCCAATACCTTTGTTCGGGCACTTCACATCAGTTCACATAATAATCCCAACCCTACTACCATCATTGTACCCTTTGGCTTCATCCCCCATGTCTATGGGAACCACCTACTTTCGCCATCTCACTTATAGGCCTTCTGGGCCATCCTATCATTCACTCGGTTCACACTCGGTTCACATCCAAGGAATCCATCGCCCATCATGCCAGTGGGCAAGAGAAGCGGTAAACCAAAGAAGCCACCAATTACGAACCCGAATAACAAAGAGAACAACTTCCCTGGCTTGGGGCAACCTGTGACGGCATCCCCCGAGAAACTCAACTATCTAGAACTTCAAGCCAATGAGATTATCGTCCTCGAGTCTGCTTATTTCGACAATTTCAAACGTCTTGACGAAGGCCAATCTTCAGCGTGGAAGGTAGGTTCATAGCTAACCAGAGTATGAGACCTCATGACTTGGTGAGATTCAACTCACTCATGCTTGATTGAGACTCACTGTGAGATATCTAAAATACATCGGTACCCCCCCCCCCCTCATCCGGACCATTTCTGATGATTACTAACACTGTACAGAAAACCGAACCCAAGTTTGAGATCCGTCTCCAATCCAACATCGACAATGAATTTGCCCTGACCCTTCACGTCGTCTTCACAGCGACTTACCCTCGGTCTCCTCCGATATTAACCCTCAAAGACCATTCCACTCTCCGGCCTGCTGCTCTTTTCAAGGTACAAAAGTTTATCGAGACAGAGCCCCGTAAACATCTACATGAGGATGATATGATGATGATTATCACTCAAGGCATCGAAGACATCCTGAATAGTGCCGTTCAAGCGAAGCTAGATGGGAATGAACGTTCACTGGAAGAAGAACGTGCCGAACATGAGGCACAACTTGCAAATCAAGCTGCCCACAAAGAACAACAAGTCCAGGCCCAAAAAGCCCGTGAACAAGAAGAGGAGCAGCAACTATGGACTCGCCAGTTGGAAGATGAGCGGAAACGCCAAAGTGCTACCGCCATCAAGAATCAAAGACAACAACGAGGAAGTCTTGCTTCATTATTGCTGTCGAATCAAGCCGGTACCAACAATAATATAGCTGTTGTGGATGGAAACGGCACTGGTGGCCCTGGCAGTTCCTCTGGGGCCCACCACTACGAGTCGGTAGCCGCATTAACCTTTGATCAACTCTGTGAAGTCAAGGATGCATCGGGTAATGTCAATACATTCCTTAGCGTTACGGAAAAGGTGCGCTATAAAGAGGCATCTGTCTCTGGCTCCAAGCTCTCTCGCGTCCGTCCCGTCCTCATCACAGGCCGTGTTGCACCTGCTTTATTACTAAAAGAGGTGACTCTCAAGTGTGTCGGCAAGACAAGCACCCAGGCGCAAGACACTATTGAGTATCTTGAACAGAAGCTCATCAAGCTCCAAGACCTCTCGCACCATCGAATAGCCAACCTGCTGGCCTACAAGATCGAACGGAACCGCGCCGAGCATGCCCATCCGACCTGGCACGTCTCCGTCCTCATGCCGCTCTCCGAACGTGGATCCCTTGAAGAGTTATTAGAGCTTACGGGTGCCCTAAACATTGTCAAGGTTCGCGCATGGACACGAGATCTCTTGGATGCTTTGTCATATCTGCATAACTGCGGCATTATCCACCAAGATATCCACTGTCGGAATATCCTCTTGTTCATGGACGAGCGTACCGGTGACGTTGGTCTCAAACTGTCGGATATCGGATTTCAACGGGAGTTCCATGCCATTGCCCGCCAACATAACACGGGCCGCACCCCTAGTCTTCCGGGTCTCGTATCCGGCCGCTCCTCATATTGGTTAGCTCCCGAACAGGCCGTCGACGTCCGGGCAACACCTACACAAAAGACTGACGTCTGGGATTTTGGTGTGGTTTTCTTACAACTTCTCTTTGGCATTGATGTTCCTCAAAAGTACACTTCACCTACAGCCCTTCAAGAAGCCATGGATCTCTCCGCGCCTTTGCGTGAGCTCGTCTCGAGGTTCTTCAAGAACGCAGCAAAGAAACGAAGTAGAGCCTTTGAGCTAAGCTCAAGTGAGTTCCTCGCTACAGACGCTCCGGTCATAGCTGGCGCTCAACCGGCCATGTCACACTTACCTTTTCAGCCCGTTGTTCCGGACATTGCGACGATGCCGGGGTCACTATCCTCGTCGTTTCCCCATAGGTTCCGTCGCGACTCGGCTACTAGGTTTCTGACGCACTCGCGGTATACGGAAGACTTTGTGGAAGAAGGTGTGCTGGGCCGAGGTGCTTTTGGAGAAGTGGCCAAGGCGCGGAAGAAGTTGGATGGCCAGTTCTATGCCATCAAAAAGGTTACGTTGAGAAGCCAGGCGAGTTTGACCGAGACCTTGAAGGAGGTTAGATTGCTGTCACGAATTAGCCATCCAGCTGTTGTCCGATACTTCAACACATGGGTTGAGGGTGTTAATGATGCCTCAGATATGAGTAGCGCGGCAAGTGAGTACGATTATGATAGTGATGGAGACAGTCATGAGGATCTTTCCGATATCAACGAGGAAGGATCTCAAGGCACTGTTGACGGAACTAACATTCGGTTTGAGGCCAGTGCTTCTGGGCTGGACTTTATATCAAATGATCAACTGGATGTTGTATTTGAGTATGACTCGGATAATGTGGCACATTCTGGTTCCCATTCAAGCGAAGAAGAAGAAGAAGAAGAAGAAGAAGAAGAAGAAGAAGAAGAAGAAGAAGAAGAAGAAAAAGAGGCAGAAGAAGAAGAAGAAGAAGAGACTGAAGATGACGAGACGGATGATGATAACGCCATCGACTCTGACTTTGAAGTCTCCGATGATGCCGAGACTGCCAGCGGCTGTAACCTGCAAACTACCAATGCCTCTGGTCATCCCAAGGCTATGCCCATCCGCATACCACGTAAGAAGCAAACCACTCCAATCATCAACGCTCCAAAGGCCCCTTCTCAACACACAGTTTTATACATTTCCATGGAATACTGTGACCAGCGGACACTTCGGTACTTGATTTCCCGGGATATGTACTCCAACCCCAGCGAAGTCTGGCGTCTATTCCGCCAAATCCTCGAAGGTCTTGCCCATATCCACGCCTTGCGTATCGTCCATCGAGATCTCAAACCTGAAAACATCTTCATCAGCCAAGGTGACGATGGTCGTGACAATATCAAAATTGGAGACTTTGGCCTCGCTACTTCTGGCCATTTTGTGATTGATAAGGATAAGCGCGGACTTGGTGACTCGCAATCTCTTACCGATATGGGCACCAAGTCCATCGGTACTGCCTTCTATGCAGCCCCCGAAGTCCGTTCTGCTACCTGCGGTGCATACTCATCCAAGGTGGACATGTACTCTCTCGGACTCATATTCTTCGAGATGTGCACACAACCATGTGAAGCGACCATGGAGCGTGTCATGGTTATGGCGCCCCTTCGTCAGTCTCCACCAACTCTCCCGGACAGTCCCGAACACCGACCAGCTCACAACACGATGAGCGAGATTGCTCTTTCACTCCTCGTTCATGACCCCGAAGTCCGGCCGAGCTCAGCAGAGTTACTCAAAAGCGGAATGTTGCCGGTCCAGCTGGAAGGCGAAACCATCAAAAGAGCCCTTGCCGGAATCTCAGATCCGAGTTCCCCTTATTATGCAAAGATTCTACAGACCATCTTTGGTCGGCCGCCAGAGGCCATCAAGGATTACACGTGGGCCACAAGTATGAATGCCCGTCTCCCGGATATGCGCGACGTTTTGTACCAAGCGCGCACCCGTCGCGTTCTCGCTGAAATCTTTCAACGCCATGGGGCCTTGGAAGTCGAGCGGGGCCAACTGTACCCGCGTTCCCGTGACTTTTACCCTGATAACCCAGCTGTCTATACTGTCCTCGATGATTCAGGCACTCTCCTCCAACTGCCATATGATTTAACTCTTGGCTTTGCTCGCGTCCTCGCTACCTGCCCGGGCCCTGTGCCGCCTCGGTCATTCACTTTTGGATCCGTCTTCCGATCCCGGACCGTCTCGGGTCCTCCTGAAATATCGTCAGAGGTCGACTTTGACATTGTAACGACAGATACGTTGGACCTTCCACTCCGGGAGGCGGAAACTATCAAGGTTCTGGATGAAGTGGCTTTGGCGTTTCCAAGATTGGCGGCTGGTAAGGTGCGGCTGTTGATTGGCCATTCTCATCTTTTGCATCAGATCTTTGAGTTTTGCAAAGTAAACCCAGCATCGAGGCGGGCCGCAGCTCAAATTTTGTCGAGGTTGAATATCGGGGGACAAGGCTTCAGTCGGTTGAGGACACAGCTTAGGGCTACGGCTGTTGGGGTTTCCGCGACGAGTGTAGATGTACTAGCGAGGTTTGATTGGACAGGTAAGTACAAACCACACAAGTAGAGATGACTTGTCACCACAAGAGAATAAATACTAACTATTTCTATAGACCAACCTAACAAGGCTCTTTCCCGTCTCAAGACCATATTCGAGGGTACAACCATCTATCAACAACTCATACCCACCATCGCCCATATCAAGGAAGTCCTGGAATACTGTAAACGCCTCGGCGTCACCACCAAGATCTATATCAACCCGCTCTCCAGCTTCAAGGAAGACTTTTTCAGAGATGGCCTCCTCTTCACTCTAGTCTCGGAAGAAGGCACCAAAGACGTCATTGCCGCCGGTGGCCGCTACGATTCTCTCATAAAAGCCCACCGCCCCCGCGGCGCCGGCCACTTCCCCGAACGCCACGCTGTTGGATTTAGTCTCGCCTGGGAACGACTTGCCCGTCCGTTCAAGACACCAAACCGGTATGCGAAGAAAGGCGCAGCTGCCAAGGCCAATGCCGTTGCGGAAGAACCACAGGTGGCGCCCATTCGCTCCGAGGTCCTTGTGTCTAGTTTAGATCCACAGCTTTTGCGCTCAGCCGGTCTCGAGATTCTGCAGACCTTGTGGTCACATAATATCTCGGCCGAGCTTGCCACTGATGCCCGTACACCCGAGGACCTCATGAATCGCTATCGTGATGATGACGTTGCCTGGCTGATTATTGTCAAGCCTGAAGTTCTCAAAATTAAATCTCTGTGGCGTCCGGATATCCCTGATGTAGATATTAATCCAACTCAGCTGATTTCCCATATGCGGTCGGAGATGAGAGAACGCGATGCCAAAGCCGTGGCTAGGGTCAAGAATGTGAATTCAGCGGCGGCAGTGGCTGAAGGGAGTGCGGAGGCGGGAAGACGGAGAGCAGGCCAGGCAGTCAAGGTCTTGGTGGCTCAGACGAGGAGCAAGAAATTTAATCGTCTCAGTAAGTGATTTTTTTTTATATTTTTATATTTTTATATTTTTATATTTTTTATATTTTTATATTTTTATATTTTTATATCTTTATTTCATCTTCGCTACTGCTTTGCATCTATATGATCTATGGCCAGTACACGATATGCTAACACCTTCCCAGATGTCATCGATCAAGCACACAGTGCTGCCAGTTCCCTTATGAACTCATATCTCGACGGTTCTATATTGGCCGTCGAAACCGCCGACGAGACACTTGAAGAATTTCGAAACCTCCGGCTTGAAGACTCGGAATCTGTTCGTCGCGTCACTAACAATGTGCCGTCGAGCGAACGAGGCTATATCCGGGAGATTGTACAAGAGCTTCAGGTGTACCGGATGGCATGGATGCGGAGGGAGGGGTCACAGCATGCGTTTTTGTTTAACTTTCGTACAGGTTTGATGGTGTATCTTGACTTGTCGCGTTAAAATTAAGATGGACACTCAGATTTAATAGGTTCGGCATTGGATGTTTTGGTAGGCTTTTTATTTTTTTTTATTTTTTTTATTTTTTTATTTTTTTTTCCTTTTTTATTTTTTCTATTTTTCCTTGAGCATTGCATGTTTATGAGATACGACCCAAATATTCCATTTCCTACGGATATATCCAAGTATTCATCAGTCATCAGTACTCCCAACGTCTTGTCTATTCATGTCGTGACCATATTTGTTTGTACTACATAAGAGTTCAATCAAACCCTTTCAATCCATCACTAACCCTACTACTACATCATCGTGCCTGCCCATCCAACTTCCCCCAGCTAGCCTTTCCCCACTATCGCCATAAAACAGCCCCTCCAGGCAGGGAAGGAGCAACAAGGCTACCATCTAAGCTACAGGAAGCTCCCAGAGCTCTGATGACTTTGTATTTGCGATTTTGTCAATAGCTTCTCTTTTTATATTTGTTCGCAAGCAACGAAAACACATTGATCTTCTTTTTTCTTTCCAACAACCCGTCAGTCTTCCAGGCCTCTCTGTAGCGCGTGAGGAGGCTTTTGATTAGCGAGCCCGTCATTCCATTACTAGACATTAGTCATTTTCATTAGTATATCGCACCGCCTATACTTGCGCAGAATCATCACTACCAAGACTGCAATATTGCTCTTGGACTTTACTACAAATTATCAAGCATAGTCCATCGATCACATGTCTCAGAATTCCAAGGTCCCCGCCAACTAGCAGCCCGGTGTTACCCTCGAATTAATCCGAGACCCAATACCTCCCGACAAACCGGTTCCTCAAGATCCCCCCAAAAAAAACCTCGCCCCAACTCCCGACCCCCCATTTAACATACCGGAGGCCCAATTCCTTGAATCCAACAGCGACTCCAGTGACTTCCACATTGAAGCCCTTCCGATATCCGCATCGCCATCACCCGAGCCCCCACCGGTACATGTCCTGTATGAACCCAGACCTACGTCTCTAGCAGCCTTCAACAAATACGCCAGTGACACCACCTTGCCCTCGATTGAAGGCCAGACGGGATATCGACTTCTGCCGTTTCCGCCACCGCCTGCAGAATTGACTGCCGATAACGGGGACGACGACCTCGGGAGGCTACGGAGATTTACAATTCCGAGGCAGGCAGGACACTCGTTGGAGTTTCGTATCGACGAGCATTCTCAGTGTTTGGAGGGTCTTGTTGAACAGGATAGGACCAATAGTCGTCTGCTTAGAGGGCAGTCTGTTATGGCGGACCAGGGAGTGGCGCAACAGGTGGTGGAGTTTACGGGCTATAGAGATCGGACAGTGATTGGGAGGGCATTACAGAGCAATGGGAATGATCCTATGAAGGTGGTGAATGAGTACTATGAGCTCGGTGATGCAGTAAGTGAAAAGTTGCATACATACATATATACAACTATAGGATTGGCGTCAACTAACTACTTGATGGTAGGATTTTTCAACAAAGTATAGATGGGACGATCAAGCCTTTGCGGCAGATCGTGAAGGGAACATCCATCAACAGGGAGTTTGTGAGTAGTAGTAATGCCAATGGAACAACTCTTTTATGTCTGACTACTAACAATCAATAGCATTCCATATTGAGGCACCTGACCAACCCGGATATGGCGTGACGGATGCCTCCGACCTCACACCTAGCACTGGCCTCAATGCCAATCCAAACGATGCTTACTATGAACGTTTGGCGCTATCCAGGCCGCCCTCAAGAACTGGTAACCACTCGCCTATGGACAGAGTAAACCAATGGAACATGGCATCTGGAAGTGAGCAACTAAACCCCCCCCTCCCTACTTGTTCGCCTGTCCTACTCCGAACAACCGTTAACAATGTCTAGACGCAAACATGAGCCAGGAAGATGAAGATCTCGAGAAGGCTCTTAGAATATCGGCTGAGGAGTCTGGACTAGCAGTCGAGCCTCAGGAGTATGGAGTCATCGATAGCATCTCCCAGGCTCATCTTCAGGCAACCACCCCTGGTATCAATCATGATCTCTCAGCTCCGGCGCCGGCAGTCTTTGGTCCGGCTAGACGTGAGGACTACAACGAATCCAACTGGGCCATGGTTCCTCGCTCAACTGGAGCGCAGTGGAATGTGTCACGAATCGACAGCATCGCTCCGTCTGCTCGTCAACGGACTCCTGGAGCCCCGGCTCTCCTTGTGTTGGCGGATCGTAATGGTCAGATTTCCAAGGCTGACCGTCTCGGCGGTGCCCTGACAATCTTGCATTCGATTCCGATGATGCGGAACATTTTGCTTAGCGGCCCGCCATGTGCAGGGTACGGGAATAATCCTGCATGGTGGATAGGAGGGGCGATTCCACGGACCCAGGCTGCAGTATCCGAGGCATCGTCTGCTACTGAACCTGGTGGTGCTGGTGAGTCTGCAGAGGCTACGGGTATACAAGCTGAGACTGCTTCCCAAAATACCGATGTCATGGATTGGGATGAATATCAGGACACATCTGTTTCTATTGAAGAAGAAGTCCATCGGCTGGTAGCGCTTCTTGACCAGTCGGAACGCAGCTTCGGCACACTCAATGGACTTGCTGATGCCATGGGAGGCACCTACACCTTGGAGCAGAGATTCTTTGAGTACTTGTTGGGTCGTGACCGGACAGCTGCTGAGCCGTTGCAGACTCTGGTGCGCAATGATGTGATTAGCAAAGAGCGGCCAGAAGTGCCACCAGAGGATGAAGAAGACAACAAGCAAGAATTATGCTTTATCGAAGTAGATGTTCTTGCGCAGAACTGGCCGTTTATTCACTCGTTGACGGACATTTGGGACAACATAATGTGGCAGGACACAGTAGGCAACATGAGGCCTCCGTCTTCTTCTCGGGTCATGACGGTCATTGAGAAGCAAGGTGATGTGCTTGCTGTTCACATCAACTCTGAATCCATGACCTCACCGCCTCAAGTTCCGTTGACACTGTCAATTGAACGGTACATGGACAGTCGGCGCAAGGAAGCCATAGGTCTCATGAATCTACTGGTCCACCACCGAAAGTGCCTTAGCGAGGCCCAGACCAGGCTCACGAGTCTGGCGATGCCTGTCAATACTCTGGAGGCACGGGTTGACCCCAACAATCCGACCATGATTCCAATGTCAGTCACGGAATGCCAGGCAAAGATTGATCAATACACGCGGCAAAAAAAGTACATTCAAGACCGTGCCCGCTTCCGCGTTTATGCCGAATCTGGCTACGACGATTTGCAGTTCCCGCACGGCCCGGAGACACCCGTAGGGCCCGAGGACGCGGATCTGACTGTGCCAATGACTGAGGAAGAGGCTATGCTGGTCATGAAGTTGGAATCTCTGACGGAGCAACTTGAAATTCGGCAAAAGGCACTAGAGTCGGAAAGTGCCCGGGTATCCCAAGTGGCTACCTTTCATGCCGAGACGCTTATGAAGCTAAGCACTGTTCTGACTGGCATCGAGCCTGAACGGGAACGGTGGTCCAAGTTGATGTACCTTTGTGGAGTTGCTTGTGACGATGGCGTTGTCTATCTCTGTCGCCGAAAAGTCCCCACGGCCACGGATTCCGACGTTAATGACGGCGTAATCCCCGTGAGTACCCCGGTCGATCAATGGTGGCGTCTAGCCCTCATGCCCGATTCCAACCCGGCTGTGAAAGCCGAAAAGACTTCTTGGGAACGCATATCCCCCAATCTTTGGACCGAAGGCAAGAACCCCCTCCTCATTTACGCTACCAAAGACGCCCTCTCGGAAATCCCCGTCGCCCGCCCATCCGCCCTCAACCAATTCCTCCGCTTTGACGACCGACATTTCCAAAAGGAGATTAGTAGCGCCGACCTTTGGGGCGCTGACACAGACGCAGATGCCCAGGATGTGCAGATGCCTGCGACATTGGCTGATGACATCTGGGCCGGTATCGGCGGCGTGGGGTCTACGGGTGTACAGCAGGGCGGCTGGGGAAGTCCGGATTCTATGAGCCATGGGAGTGGTAGTCGGGGGGAGTTACCGCCAGGGTATGAAGATGTTTCGGGAGTTGTGGGAAAGACGACAACGGAGGGCGCAGGGGAGAAGTTTGGGGACACCAAGGAGATGGTGGTTGAGGGGGTTACGGTGAAGGAGAGGCTGGTGGATATTTCAGATGAGGAGATGTTTGGGGAGGAGGTGCCGCCGCCGTTGCCTAGGAGGCGGCCGGAATAACGGAAGGCGGAGGGGATAGGGGATAGACGGGTAGCTTGACATGTCCGGGAAAAAAAAAAAAAAAAAGAAATAGTCTAATTGAACTTTATTCGTATACACACACGCCATCAACATTTAACCTTGACGCCTCTTGCTAAATCTCCCCGCCCAACCTCTCCAACTCCTCTCTAATAAACTCCTCTGCCGCCACCAACTCCGTACTCCCGTAAACCACCCTCCTCTTCCCTCTCTCCCCACCCGTCCGTTCCGCCCACTCCAACAAATTCCCATACTCATCCATACTACCACCCCCCACCGTAAACACCATCGCCTCACTAAACCCCTGCCTCCTCTGTCCAAAACTCGCTCCCTGCACTCCCGCCCCAGGGAGTCCACCGGGGACGCCACCGCCAGTCTGTCTAGCGACGGATGCGGGCGGGATGGTGCCGCGGGCGTGGGCGTTCCGGGGATCAAAGTAGAGGTAATTTTCAGTCTTGGCGAGGGCGGATGATGAGGCGGCGGCGGGATCCATGATGGATTCGACGATTTTGGTAATGGTGAGGTCGCGATTTTGCGGGAGGAAGTTCTTGATACCGCCAATGAGGTTGTCAAAGTTGGCGGTCAGGTTGGAGGGGACACCGGTTTCTTTCAGGCGGTCGGTGAAGCGGGAGCCGAGACCGGAAAGGTTGCCAAAGAGGGAGCCGGCGGCGGCGGCGGCGACGGCTTGTTGGGGGTTGGCGTTGATGGTGGTGAGTTGGGTCATTTTTGTGGTGGCGCGGACTCTGTGTGGTTGGTTATGGTGTTAGTGGGCATGAAGATATCTGGGGTTAGGGTTTTTGCAAGAGACTTACTGTCTAATGTATGCGAGTGACGACGTATTTTCCACTCCTGCTGCCTTTAGGGCTTCTTCCATTTGTGTCCACTCAGCCCGGTTGATCTCTGCCTCTGTCGACAACGCCCAAATCATAAACAGCCGTAATTTATCCAAAGGCCTATCTCCCTTGTCATTATCGTTGATAATCTCCAACATCTGTGCCTTGGTCTGCTTGGCAATGGTCTCCTCCATCTGGAAGAAGTTGTCCAGCTGTCGGTTCTTGATCCCGTTCAACACTGCCGCAAGAATATTCATGTGCATATCCAGGACCGCCTTTCTCTCACGGAGCTCCGGCAACAGAGTGATGGCCGCCTTGAGATGCTGGGCACTAGACGAGGCATCATTGGCGAGGTCTTCCAAACTCGACGTCCCCGTCTTGCGCGTGATTTCCGCAGTTTCCTCCTTGTACTTTGACAACTCGGCGTCGATATCCTCGGCGACTTGTGGGAACGGAAGGCATGCATTGCGCGCCCAAAAGAAGTCGGATGCCGTCAGGTCGTAAGATTTCTTGGTGGTGCCCTTTTCCGGAGCCTTCTCGTCGATGGGCGTCTCAATGGTAATGCGGTTGAGTTTCATGGTGAGAACATCGTGCACGAGGGACTGATATGTCCACGAATGAGACAGCATAGGCGTCAAATCGACATTCCGGTCCAGGATGACAAGAACGGGACGAGCTTGTGTAGCCGGTAGCGGTCCAGAGGAAGCACCGACGAGGCCTGTACGTCCACCAGATAGGATGTGATCCCGGAGCTTCCGGTCTAGCTTCTGGGCAATCATTTCTGCGGCGGCGCCCTTGGGGCAACGGATAATGGGAATGACGCCCATGGTGATGGAGACGCTAAATAGGCCCGACACAATGCGGTCGATGATGGCGTCCAGTTCTTCATCTTGAGTCTTGGCACTGTTGAGCGCCCAGTAGGTGTGATACTTGGACATTCCGAGAGAGAACAGGTCGGGCTCTGCGACAATAAAGTTGAGATACTGATCGTACAGTGCTGAGATGCTCTCTGCAGTGCCCGCGGCAGCGGTGTCTGCGGCGAAATCTTCCAGGAGAGGCCGCGGAAGCGAGGACATGAAGTTGATGTATGCCGGAGTGTATAGACCCCGGGAGAGATCATTGGTAATGGACTTGAGGTTTGCTTGTAATGGTTCGACGAGGTAGACGACAGGGACATCAGGGATTGGATGGCGGCTCTGTGCAATGTGCAGATGGATAGTCACTCCTCTATTGTTCAATTAGCTTCATTGCGCCCGTCGGGTAGTCTCTCGGTGGAATACGTACAGCGAACGCAGGTCACTCACGCGGAGGACGCTGCTGATGACATCGCGACCCAAGTCGTCGAAAACCAACACTTTCCATATTGGTTGTCCCTCTTTATTCAGCACGGCGCTCGTCGAAGGAAGCCCGTCCACGACTTCGGGATCGGACTCTGGGACGTCTTCGTTCAAGTTGAGGATCTTCTTGAGTGATTCGATCTGGCGATCGCGCAGAGTAGGCGCAGTGGACGCCATGGTGTGGTGGTTGGCGGACGGTGTAGATTATAACGGTTGGCAAGTGGCGGGGGGGATACGGAGGAGGGGGGGGAGGTGTCGGGAAGCGCAACAAAGATTTGGAACTGATTAGGGCTGGTTTTGGGATAATGTGTGGATATATGTTGACCGTTTTCAAGAAATGTCCCATCAGAGGGTTTCGGTCCGGTGATTGGCTGATTTCAGTGGCGATTGGGACAATTTCGGTGGCGCAAGCTCAATTGGTTTGCTGAAAGTATGCTTGGTCCATGGATTGCGATGTTGTGGACCTGTCGTCAAGTGGGATGTTTCAAGGTGGACAGCTGGCACAAGGTGTCCGAGCTTACTGGCAGGTGGCGAAGCTATGGTGGGTCATTGAAGTGGAGTAACCCTGATATCGGGTGATTAGTTAACCCTAACTACTGCAACCCATGCTGCCCTACAGCGCCTTGTCCCCTGTAATCACCCCGCACCTCCACTAAACCCAGTATAAGCCACTTTACCCAGCGTCGAAACTTCCAGAAGCTTCCGCTGTGTCTCGGCTTCTTCAACGCCCGCCCGCCC